>WPIO01000455.1:0-42520 GCA_009760855.2 Cristatella mucedo | reverse complement strand
AGGAGCCTAAGATAACTTTGCCTTTATAAAGGCACTTCAGGTATGCTACGAGGCTGGAGCCTATGACCATGGTTGGGCTAGCACCTTAACCACTGGGCCAAACCAGCCCGGCTTACCTAATATCACTTTCTTGGATTATTGAACCGAAATTTACTTCTATCAATTGATACTATTCGGTGATCTATCAATATATCTGCAGCTTTATGTAAAGTAACCTGCATCAGTTAAAAAGAATTGTAGTTTCCTGGTCGTGAAAAAGTTGCTGGCTGGTAATTAATTCAATCAAAGAGATTAGCTTATATAAAAACATAAAAAACGACAAAGTTAGACCTGATAAAAGTTTACAGTCAACCATTTACATTTTTATACAGTTTACAGTAAACTAATTCTAAAAAAATGGTTGAAATGGTTATATATTTACAGCAGGAAAAGGTAAATACAATACTAATTGGTGTGTACTACTTAATAAACATATACGTTAAACTAGCAAACTTTGGTTTTAATTTATATTTTCGTTCTATAGCAACCATTCAAAAAAGTGTAATAAACACGACCTAGTTATAATTGTTTATTCAGATAACACCCCCATGGAAAATAATTTTTCGGGTCATAATCTTAATGATGTAATTAAAGCATGGCGATTAATCAAGTGCTATAAATATAACTTTGAACACGTGTCGGATTGTTTAAAATTCAATATACAGCCTCAACTCGCATTAGCACTCATAGGATAACACACAGCGAACCATCAAATTGGTGAGCCGTGATTGCACACTAGGTAAAGTGGTTTCTTTGAAGACCCGGCTATACAAAAAGAGGCTGTTTAATCAGTTAGGATTTATATATTTATTTATTTTCAAATTCTGTATAGAACTTGTGCTTTTGGCTGGATTTAAATCGGTCAAATAATGTGTTTCGTGCTGTTAAGGTCATTTGTGACCGGCACATCATGTTCACACAGATCCATCATACCTGGATTAACAGGGGGGGGGGGGGCACAGAGTTAGGTGAGCCCCGCCAATATTGCTAATTTCACATCAATCGGCCTAGTATAAACAAAGCTGTAGACTTGATAAGTTACCGAGTACCAATGTTGGGAAAGCGCCCAGATGGCAACTGTATGGGCAAGTAGGTGATGAAAACAAGACTGCATTACTGCATTTTTCATCATATACCTTTAAAGCTCATACTTACGATCGCGTATTTCAAATTTCACGTTGATCGGGTCACTACTAGCTTACCTGCGATATTTGTACGATAGGTAGATGAAAGAATGACAACGGCTTAGCCTGACAAACATTGCCAGTTTCTGATCAAAAAAAGTCTATCCAATGAGCTCCAATATGCACGGGAGAAGGATATAATAATGTGTAACAAAAATAAATCATATATTCAAAATATTTAAGGCGATCGGATCATAATTTTAGGATATATGACATTAGACATAGCAGGCATTTGACTGCCGTTTGCAGGTAACCTTGAGAACCCCAAGCTATAAATAAGCGACAGCACTAGCAAACAAAACCGAACTGCTGCTCATAGGACACCCTAAGCGTGTGGCTGGATTAAAAGGCTTTGCTGTTCTAATAGGTGATGCTATTGTGTGACCTTCACCACGTGCTCGTAATTTGGGTGTCGTGTTCGCAGCTGCCTCAATTGCAAATGCTTTATTCAGAAGACTGCCTCTACAGCTAGCCATCACATCCGATCCCTATCCAAGATTAGGAGCTGTCTCCCACAGTGGCTTGCAAAATATTTAACTAGCTGTTTAGTTCTGTCTCGGCTTGATTATTGTAATTCCCTTTTGGCTGGGCTGCCAAAGAAAGCTATTGTGCCACTACAGCTGACTGTGAATATGTCTGCAAGGCTGGTCTTCAAGTCCCAGCTTTGCTAAAAGAGCTAGGATGGTTGCCGGTTGAGCAAAGAATACAGAGCAAAGTTCTTACGCTGATCCACAAGTACCGCCACGGCTTGGCTCCTTCGTACCTAGGTGAACCACTAAATCAGTTTCAGCCTGTCCGTGCCCTGAGGTCCTGTGTGGACGATTAATTAGCTGTCCAATTCCTCCACTTAAAGACAGTTGGCGACAAAAGCTTTAGCTCTGCAGGTCCTAGACTGTGGAACTCGCTTCCACAATTCTTGTGCAACGACAACTACTCTCCTACTGCCGACTATGGCACATCTTTTTCAGCGGTCCTGAGCTGCTACTTCTACGCTACTCACTACCTCAACTGCTCTCCTGACCCTGCTACGCTTCCAACTTTCTCTTTGTTGCGTGAGACGAAGTCTGTTGGCTACCGAATGCGTACCGAAAGCCGCTTAGGCTGTGAGTGAGCTATGCAAAACTCTCCTGCATAACACCCACATGGTCTATATGACTTTGTGGAGGTACAGACGGAGATACATTACATTACATTACTAGCAAACGCTAGGTATCGCACAAACAGTTCCATAAATAGATACATAGGTATCTTAGGAAAAGGTCAACCTAACAAGACTCGTTTATAGCACAAGCGGAACATATCCACAATAGGACTCATACCACCTGAAGTCAACCATTCTACAGTTGGGCGGCTCACCTGCATTCGCCAATAGAAACATCTAACCATATACGACATAAAGGAGAAGTTGAAATCACTTCCATTTCCTTGAAGAGAAATGATCAGAATGACTTCCAGTAAACGAAGGGCTAGTTCCATCCACGTCACCATGCTGACCAGCCGGCGAACAAAGGACCACTCACAGCCATAGCCTCGAGCATTATGGCCGTAACGGGAAACAGATTGGCCGTCCCAGGATGCATGTGATGCTTTGGTAATGGACTCCCTAGTTAAGGCGGTCCCGGCAGCAGTAAATTCTTAAGATATTATCCCTAATGATAGTCTACATGCCGAAGAACTTCACTTCCGGTTTGTGAGCCGATGTCAATACACTATTGTAAACATGTTTCGGCCAAGTAAATACTGAGTGGGCCTTAGAATGCTGTTTGCAACCGGTTTCTATTGCGTGGGGTGGGGCGGAGGCTGCGCTAAGCTCCAGCTGGTAGGGTATGCACTTTTATGATCTTGTTATACTACCAGTCGGACGTTTGGTATCTAAGGAGCTTGTCATTTTTTTGGAAAATTTACGTTTTAATTATTTTGAAAATGATTTTTGCGGCTCTATTTAGGGCCAAGTGGCTTGTATTTGCTGATTTCATCAGAAAACCGCTATTTAGGCACTGTTATTTTTCGAAGAAAAGAATTCATGGTCTTGTGCGGGCTAACACTGTGCATGCTACCACTAACCACATTTGCATGCTGACCCTGTGCATGTCACCCCTAAGCATGTCATTCATTTTGTTTGTTTATCAAGCACGATATTACTCACCATTCAATTTCATTTCCCTTTGCAGCAAATGTAAAACACCTAGAAAGAGATTGAGTTCTCTGAGGGTGCTTTATTAAGTGCATTATTATAATTGTAATAATAATTATCATTATTTTGTTGAGCTCAATGAACTCAATTGAATTACTTCTAGTTTAAATTTTCCTTACGTAATAGATTTATTGACCATGTTCTACTCATCTGAAAACTTTTTAAATTTTGGTTTTGAATTTATAGCTAATTTCTCTTTCAATTTGCAAATTCAAAAAATGATCATTTTAAGGACTTGCCTCCGACTCCTTGACATGACATATTTTGTGGAAAAATAAGATAGAGGAAATTATGGTTACGATTACGGCTATTACTCGCTAGGGTGCTAACCTGTTCGTGATTACTAGTAATATTAATAATGCACTTGGTAACGCTCCCTCAGAGAACCCAATCTCTTTCTAGGCACTTAACATTGGCTTCAAAGAGAAAAAATTAACCGTTCGTTTCCTTTAGCATGTTTTGATCACCTATTCATGATCGGTAATATTTGCATGGAAACCTGAATCGGCCTATACTGATAAGTCCTTGTTTTTCTGTTAACATACACAGAGTTCCGATTATTTATATGCTTTCTTAATGTTGCAGCTGCTTAAATAGCTACTGCAAAAAATGATGTATACACGACCATCATATCTGAGGGAGGCAGTGAGTTTATTTGGAAGGGCAAACTCGTCCTGAAGATTTAGCATAATTCAGTTGTAGTGTCCTGCCAGTTACGACAGATCAAAATCAGGGTAAAGCAACAGAGGTGAAAACTTGTTTTCGTATGGCGTCATCGGTGTACAGATTATCTAAATTTGGTCATACTCCGATGGCGTTGGTTATCAGGAAGGGAAAACACCTGCATAATCAGATCTCCACGTGATTACATTGTACGCAATGTTATGATAAGTAGAGACGATATGACTGAATTTTTGGACAACAGATTATCCCGTTTGAGAGTTCAGCTGTAAGTACAGTGACTTAAACAAGCTACTAGAGAATACTAGTAAGTGCCTGAAACTCGGAAACTATGACTTCAGCCGTATGGTCAATATAGGTAATAAATTAATGATAATCATAATAAAACGCTTGATAAAGCGCCCTCGGAGAACTCAATCTATTTATAAGCACTTTGCATTTGCTCCAAAGGAAACACGATCGAATGGTGAGTGGTATCATACTTGATAAACAACATCAATAGCATGATTGGGGGTGACATGCACAAAATCACCATGCAAGCGTGGTTAGTGGCAACATGCTACAATGTTACCAAGTATGAGCACATAAAGAACGAATCACAGGGAACCACTAAACGCAGTCACAAATAGGTGCGATTTAATTCCGTTTTAAATGTTGTCAAGTCAGGGACGTCTTGACACAAGTAGGGAGCGAGTTCCAATCATAGCCAGACCACTAAATGATACTGTATGGCACCTATAATTGAAATCAGAAAAACCTGAAATAAACGAGAACTCGATATATTGGTTGATGATGCAACTAGAGGACTGTAGAGATTGCTTGAATTGTAAAGCTAGTAGTTTAAAATATCGATGAGATACTAGAGTATGAGCTTATCACCCACCAGTTTCAAATTCTTTAGAGAAAGGAAAAAAGAAGAAGAAAATTATAGTCTCTGTTTTGGTCGCCAATTTATTTATATCAGCTAAGTCATTGTCTGTACAAACAATTCAATAGCACTGCGAACAATGTCGACACTTATTTCTGGAGCTAATAATAATAAAAATAATAAAGCATGGTAGGTAGTGCCCTCAGGCAGCTCAATCTATTTCTAGGCACTTAAAACTTGCAGCAAAGGAAGCACAATCGAATGTTTTTGTGGGTGGATGCTCATAAACGACAATAATAGCATGATTAACGAGGACATGGACGGGGTAACCAAGCAAGTTTGATTAGTGGCAGCATCCACAGTGCCAGCACTCATAAGCACATAAAGGACAAATAACGGGGATCAGTAAACTCAGTGATAAATAGATGCTTTGCTAGTGTCTTTCAAAATCTAAATGTGAACAAGTCAGGATATGACGGGTCCTGACCCAAGCCGTGAGTGAGTTCCAGGCATTAGGAGAATACGAACTAAAGGCACTGTCTTTAAAGGACTTCATGTTTTTACAAGGTATTGATTGGTAAAAAGTTAGATTGTGAAAAGTATGGAAGGGTAATACTATCACTGGCCAAGTGGTAGAGCAGATCTGCTAGCTAGACTGGAGCCAAAAAATGAAGGGATAAAAAACTGTGTAACAAAAGTGTGAAGTCGCTGCATTACTTGACATTGCAAAACTTGGGGCCCGTGTGGGAAGGCTAGAAAAGGGGTGTCGTGGCAACAGCGAAGCTCACAGCATACTAGCCTAACCTAAACGTTTTCACCAGCTATAAGCTCCTGAGTGCACAGACCGGTAGACAAATGGGCATTGAGTTACAGAGATCAAGACAGGATATCACAAATACATTTAGGGCTTATTTAGATGTGTTATCCCGGTCTACTCATGCCGAATTTATACCAATGTTGGGTAGCTTCGAATAGGCATACGTGATTTTGAAGCTGATGTGGCCATTGGGTTGGTCTAGTGGTTAAGGTGCTCTCAGCGACTAAGGTCTGGCTAAGGTCTCGGGTTCGAGCCCTTAGACATATGTGAAGAGCCTGAATAGAAAATAAGTTCTCTCGAGGTGCTATAAATCAATTATATTTTTTTTTTATCCAATGAAAGGTCACTTTGGAATTTAAACCTAGATTGTGTGCAGTTTAAATGGTAAGTATTCTAGCAAAGCCGATTTTAAGCGCTAGCCTTTTTAATCACGATTGGCTTACTCCTAACCAGTAATTGTCATTCAATTTAAGAAAATTTGCTACAACTCATCTTCGGATGTCATCGATAAATACTGCAAGGGAGTTGAGAATATTTGACATGCTGGAGGGCAGGGAGGGATCAAAGCAACGGTACAACTGAATTTCTTCTGCATAGATGTGAAAGCCTAGATTATGTTTGGCAATCACATCAGCAAAAGGTAGAGTATAAAGCGTAATAGGAACAAGACCATGCACAGATCTATGAGGGACCCCAATATTCAGAAGTTCTTCGGACGATCTCTGTTCGTTCACAGCAATAGTCTGGAGTGTGCCAGTAAGATAGGATCTAAACCATTGCAATGCGGTGCCAGTAATTCCAAGGCGAAATGAGAGGTGCTTAACAAGGATTTGGATATCCATAGTATCAAAAGCTAAAAAAAGATCAAGAAAAAACAGAAATATTTGACCTAAGTCTGCATTCACAGGAAGGTCGCTATGCACCTGCAGCAAGGCTGACTCGTGTAATAATTAGCTCTAAAACCATACTGGAACTTACGAGCAAGGTTCAAAACATCAACGCCTTTTCAGCTGGTCTGTAACGACTTGTGTCAATTTCTTTAATAGGAACGGTTGAAAGGAGACATTGTAGAAGGCGCTCAAGATCTCTTGCTCTAGTGTGGCGATCTTGAGTAGTGGTGTGACTACAGCCCTTTTCAAAAGTACCGAGACATGATCTGAGGCTAATGACGTATTTCTGACGTTAGGTATGCATGGCAGCATCATATCAATGCATTTTAGAAACAATATTGTGTATTGAGCAAGGCGCCACAAGTTAGCCTAAAGATCCGAAGCCAGTATTATTAGGTATTTGGCGTCTAAGTTCTATAAATTCACTCAAGTTCTTAAAAAGAGATTTCCGGACAGTTTGGTACAATGCTAAAAATATTAAGAGTTCTCTTACCGTTGAGCTTTCAGAAAGTCGGCTACCTCCGGGATTTTCTCAATTCTTAATTACATTAACAGTAACCGTACGTATGAATGACTTAACACAAACTGTGATTACAGTGATGGTCTTGCGTGATTTCTATGCAGAGCAAGGCAAGTGCAAGTGGCTACGATCAAGCTGAATATACTGGTAGTCCACTCTAATACACTTAAGTTTACCGAGCAAACTATGATGAAGGAAAACTGTCTTTAGCCACAATTATTTAGACGTCCATGGTAACGTAATTTCCAAGCATTTATATCAAGAAGCATGGAAATAATTATAACAATAATATTTAGCCTTGCTACACTGTTATAAAGTTGCTTTATATGAAGAATTAACCACACATACATTGGAGTACGATGGTTAGATCTGAGTTGAAAAAATAGCTTAATTTACGTGATTTTGAAATGTAGACCTGACTTTCAAGGTAGCAACAGGACATGTTGATGACAGTACTGTTATTTAAAGCCTGTGCAAGACCTTCAAGACAAGTTCAAGACATATACAGTCTTCTTTAAATATCACAATGTTTTTTCTCTGGTGTCACCACGGTATTAAACCAAATAGTGGATGTGACCCACATTAGAAAGTTCAGCCAAATAATAGTTATCGCCACTGCAAGCTGTGGTGATAAAGGATCGCTCACCACCAGAATCGAACCGACGACCTCGGGACCGAGATCACGAAAGCAACCAACTTACCTTGTGTGCCATCACGATTCATATAATCCATATAACTATATGTATGTATCCATGCATTTATAATTATATATATTTATATACAACTATATGTATCCTCTATATGCGAAGGTGGCACCCCAAAACAGATAGCTCCCTTGTCCTGTCTTGGCTTGAGTGCTATAATATAATATTAAACTTAATAATATAGTATATGTTTAATGGGCTATAAAGACCTACTAGCCCCGCCCCCGGACCCGGTAAGAAGTCATAAATATCTCTGCCGGCATATTTGGCCAACTGAAGCGGCTTTGTTGTATTCCGAACTCTGAAGAGGTTTCTCTGGCTTCCGGTCGCTCAACAGAAACAGAGTTGCCGTCCTCTGGCGACCCTAAGTCTTGCTATGGCTAGGCTAATTAATGTTCGTATACATCAAATTTATAAAGTCGTTTGGAGTGATAACAATGACTCTTTATTTGCTGAATTTTCACAATGTAAAGTCTTTAAACTCACCTTTGAGAATAGCATGATGAGCTGGCTAAACTGTTTTATTAAGTCAACTAGTGCTGAATAAACAAATCTGTGAAAGACCATCGATATATAATGAGAAATTTACAATTAAGTAAAAGCAATGTATTGGCATTACAGATAAGATCCCGTGTTGAAATTGGTGGATTTATTAGATCTTGGACTGTGACCAGTATGCGTATCTTGCAAAAGCTCTCTATTTATTCTAGAGCTGACATGTTCAAATTAAATGCATGTCTCTCAGGATTTAAATATATATAAATGTATTTATATTCACAATTTATTGCTTATTTTCCCAGCATAAGGAACAATTTAAGCATTATTAAAAGGTGGAAATTCTTTGCTACAATGGATAAGTTGAGGATACTCGCAAAAAATTGACATACACCTATTGAAACTGATTGTCAAAGATATTAAATTATTTTTCGTTGGGAGGAATTGTATGTTAGCATGTACTCTTAGAAGGTATTAATTGCATTGAAAAATGCCCGCTCTGTTGCAGTTTGAATAATTTAGTTTGTGGATGAAAACCATATAATTAAATTAAAGAACTATATGCTTGAACATGATCTAAAATATGAAATTATATTTCCGTCATTTCTAACCACGCTTGAAACTAATCAGTTTGGCTAGTGGTATTTATAATAATAACTCGCAGCAATCAATTACTGGGAAGTGATAGGTCATGAGGTAAGGTGATTCTTCTTCACGAATGAGATCGTGGTTTCTACTCTGCAGCTGGTGTTCATTCATTGCCAACTGCAAGCACCGATATCTTTTTTGGCTCTTCTGTTGACATACAAATACGGCTGTTAAAACCAGCTAATATATTACAAAGGCTGCTATTCTGAACTGAAACTGGCATTTTGACATCCGATACTTGGATTGTACAAAGCACGTGCCTTACCTTTAGGTCAATGGTCCTCTCTCAGATTCATCCCCCAAGAAAATACGATTGGAAATGGAAGCCGTGGTTTGTACCTGCTGAAAAGCCGTTTGGTATTCATGTGGACAGCTGTGGACACAAATTACACTATGCATGTGCAAAAAGGTAAATCGATGAACACACCCTGAATTTGACAAAATACAATTCAAGAATACGGTAATTTTAACTCAGATGGCAGTTTGACTGACGTCATCTTTCTTCGATGCTAGTTTAATAACTTCATTGAAAACTTTCAGCATGCTTCCTCATGGAGCATTTGAAGATGACGCAGGTGAAATTCCACCTAATGGTGAGTCTATGGAATCAGAAAATGACGATTTTGGAGCGGAGGAAATGGACGATAGCGTCTCACACCCCGGAAATCATGAAAGCATTGCCATCGACAACCATAGTTCAGACTTATTTAAATACATCAAGTGCCCTTATTGCAATAAAACTGGCAATGCCTTTCTGCCAGACTCTCAACCTCTAACGACGGTCAATGCTGCTGAGTAAGGGTATATTTATTATTTTTTAGATAATAAATAGAGCTGTGTTCGGTCATTAAGTGACAATCTTGTTTATAAACTTGGACTGTTGTTTAATGTTTATTTTGCGGGCTGTAGATTTCCTAAAAATCCTAATACGTATGATTTTCATGATTGGTGGCAACGTATTCAGACGATGTCTAATCTCCGAAATACGGGAACGAGAGGTGAGTACATTTCAGTAATTAGTTAGCAAATAACAGATAGGAAAAAATTCATACAAGTCATTTATTCTTTATTTCCTGTTGAACTCCCTGTTTCACATCTGCAACTGACTTTTTTAGGTACTATTAACACATCCACAAGCATGAGCACAGGCAATTGTTTACCAAACACTAATGTAACGGAAGATTTGGACTTGAAACTCAATTCCGGCACAAACAGGTATGGAAGATAGCATTATTCAACTTCTTTGGGTAAGAACGACGTACGTCCTGCCAACTTTAGTAAGACAGGTTTAGGACTAGCAATCCATGAAAAATAAGATCTTACTAGCTTATTTTAACTAAATGAAAGTTACTCTATTAGCTGCCGCATATAACATACAACTTCTTTTGCTCTGTAGCGGAACGTCGTAAAATTCCTTGAATTTCAAACAGCTATATCAAGATAAAAACACGCTTGTCCTGGGCAGTATAGGCTGTACCTTTGTGAATTATTCTTGGTGTAAGCACATCAGCTGGCGCCCAGAAATTGTCATTATAAAAAACGAATATTTACCTGGATGTGACTAGAAAGCGATTCAGTTCCATGAAGGATTTCTTAGAAATACAAATATCATAGTCATACCATGTTGCACTCATCGAACGCAAATAATGGGAGGTCACCGCAGGTGTTCTGCCATTACCTAGTAAATAATTAAGATACAACCCAAGAGTGGTATCAGTTGGAATGAGTTTGGCTTTTATAAATATTCAAAGGACTCTTTGCGTTCCGTTTTTTACAATTATTATTTAGATGTCATTATTTCAATTTAAAATTAAGACCACTTTTGTATAAATATAAATGTACATACAATTCATGTGCATTTCGCCCTAGGGGAACTTAATATGTACTCAGGCGCTTCACATGTGTCTCAGTGCTCGACCCCACGACTTCAACCTGACCTTGGTCGGGCGAGCACTTTAACCGCTGCACCAAAGCAGCTAGCTTAATTTTTCAGAAAGTGATGAAGAAACTAAAAATAAGGAATATATTTGGAGGCTAGACAGGTATGACGGCGTGTATAAGTGCAGTGAACCACTATAAACCTCTCCACTAAAGTACGATTAATTCAGTTTTTCGCATAACTTTTTACTGCAGCGTTGTTAGTGATAACAGTGCCCTTGGTCGATAACCCTCGGAGAGAGATATTATAAATTAATACAATAATATTATTGAGTTCAAAATTTAAACTGTTATAATCTTTGGATATTATTCGTAGAATCTCGTTCGATACTTCGGGGTCGTAATACATCTACTAAAGGCTGGAAGGCTCACGTTGTGCTATGCACACGCTTTTCATCATTGCCAGCATTTTCAAGTGCTGTAAAGGATGCAATTTTCAGTGAACTGTAATCAGAGGGGCATCATTAGATTTGAAATTTTAGTAAAAATTACCGTTTGTCACGCATGATTTGAATCGGCAAGGTAAGCTGCAGCACAGAGCTCAGTCAATACAGCATAGACAGAAATGACTTCGTCAAGGTAGTGTTGATTACTAAATCCTGTAAGCATGTCCTACAAATCTTAGAGGTTATTTGTTCATTTTATGGTGAGGCTAAGTTATAATGTAATTTTTTTAATTTCTTGACATAGCCTTCAGCGTGTCGAAAAAAATAAAATATTTCTAATATCCACGTGCATTTTGTATACGGCTCTCCGTTTTACTTTTCATCAGTGCTCGTCTTCCACATCACATCACTTCTCACCGACCTGCACTGGCTGCCAGTCAAGAAACAGATTGACTTCAAGGTTTGTCGCTCACTTTTTGGTCACTTGATTCTGTGGCTCCAGCCTATCTCTCAGATCTACTACCCCACCAGGCACAAAATCGTACCACCAGCTTTTCGGAATCCATCAGTCTACAAATACCTCGTAAAAACCTAAAATCCTATGGAGACCATGCATTTAGTTCGTATGCTCCCAAAGCTTGGTACTTCCTCCCCACCTGCGTCAAAACATCCCATGCCTTGATCACATTTAAAAAGAACTTAAAAACACAACTCTTTAGGACAGCATTTAGTGGGTCCTTGTGATTCGTCCTTGATGTGCTTAAGCTGGCTGACACTGTGCATGCTGCCACTAACCACATTTGCATGCTGACCGCACTCATTTCACCCATACCCATGTTATTCATTCATTTTGTTTGTTTATCAAGCATAATGTTACTCACTATTCAAATGCATTTCCCTTTGCAGCAAATGTAAAGCGCCTGGAAAGATATTGATTTCACTGAGGGTGCTTTATCAAGTACATTATTATTATTATTTTCATGCATCTAGCCGGCATGTACAATATTTCACGTGTGCTACCAAATATGCATCAATTTGTACCAAATTAATTGATTGATGAGATTAACAAGGTATTGCAAATATCTAATTTTACTTGTGTGATTGGTAAGCCTCGTACTCACAACAAGTGACTGTAACACTGATTTGACGACGATAAGCTGTCTATTATCACGTTTCCTTGTATCAATAGAAGGAACATAAAACAAATTTGAAGTTGCTACTCAAGAACACACGACCCTAATCATTCACACGTAGATGGTAGTAATTAGGAGAATAGTTAATTTCACTAGTTATTACCATATTCCTGACAACTCCACAGCCGGAAAGAATGTAGTGTAATGTAATGTATTTTCGTCTGTAACTCCACAAAGTCATAAAGACTATGTGGGTGGTACGCTGGAGAGTTTTGCATAGCTCACTCACAGCCTAAGCGGCTTTCGGTATGCATTCGGTAGCCAACAGACTTCGTCTCACACAACCAAGAGAAAGTGGAAAACATAGCAGAGTCAGGAGAGCAGTTGAGGTAGTGAGTAGCATAGAAGTAGCAGCTCAGAACCGCAGTAAAAGATGTGCCATAGTCGGCAGTAGGAGAGTAGTTGTCGTCGAGCAAGAATTGTGGAGGCGAGTTCCACAGTCTAGGACCTGTAGAGCTAAAGCTTCTGTTGCCAACTGTCTTTAAGTGGAGGAATGGGACAGCTAATTTATTTTCCACACAGGACCTTAGGGTGCGAACAGTCTGAAAGTGATGCAGCAGCTCAGCTAGGTATGAAGGAGCCGAGCCGTGGCAGGCTTTGAGGGTCAGCCTGAGAACTTTGCTCTGTATCCTTCGCTCAACCGGCAACCATCGTAGCTCCTTCAGCAATGGTGACACGTGCTCAAATCACTAGGACTTGAAGACCAGCCTTGCTCCGCTTTTTTTTGCTACTGTTCTACGTAAAATCATTTGTATCCAGACCTTCGCAATGATCTCAAACAATTTTTGAATGAAATTAATCTTCATTTGTTGATTGTCTCGACCTTCATGTTGAAATTCTCAATCGTGGTTAGTTATTGCAATCGCGTGCTGATTTGCAAATTCTCTTATACATAAAGAGCTCACGAATGCAACCAATCTTACTAATTGTTTAGGGTGTGCTTTCAGAGAGTGCTTACTTTTAATTTATAAAAATAAATGATACCTAATTTAATCGCTCTATTTGCTTTAAAGTCTCGAACCTCGGACTTTGCTTCAAGGGTAAATTAAGCGTTCAAATGAAATTTAGCCAGAATTATGTTAATCGTGAAATACAGTCAACTGTGTAAAATAAAAACTTAAAATGTTTGATTTAATAGCATTTTTAATTGAAATGCACTTTCCAAATGAAGCTAATTTTAGGTTAATTTTACTCAAAAAACCGCGTGACCAAAATCGGAGGGCAACGTATGAGAGACTACGTTCAATAATAGTTTTGTTACATTCCTTGGATAAACATCCTCTTCTTCCAGACCTCTGGATCAATTATAATTTGTTCAGAGTCCCATTGTCCCAAGTTCCTTCCTAAATTTTAAACCGTTTGTGGTCCTCCTACAGCAGTAATTCAAATCTCTCGCCTTGGGCCTTCGGACAACGAAATCTTAACAATGGCATTACTTCGTCTCCCTCGGGAACCGAGTCTTTTTTTCGCAGATTTCTCTGATACATTTTTTTAAGAGAGTAATTGCGGCATTAGTTTTGAAAATTTAACTGACGCCTTTAGTGTCGAATTATATGACCCAACTTAATAAATTTCTTCTGTAGCACTTGTATACGGCCCCATTATCGAAATACAGACACAATCGGACAAATATTCGCCGTGATTTCATGCCAGCCTGACCTGAAATTATTGAATTAGGTTCATCTCACTACATGCAGATCCAATTATTTCAACAGTCTCTGCCCTATTCCACATCCAATAACATATTTTAGTATACATATATCTATATATATATATACACTAAAATATGTTAGTGGATGTGGAATAAGACAATCTACACACACACACACACACACACATATATATATATATATATATATATATATATATATATATATATATATATATATATATACATATATATATATATATATATGTATACATACATATATATATATATATATATATATATATATATATACTAAAGTATGTATATATATATATATGTATGTACTAAAATATGTATATATAAATTTATTTATACATATATACCAAAGTATATGTGTTTGTTGATTGTGTGCGTTTTGAAATGTAGTTTAGTAGTATAGCATTAAAGACAACCCAATTTATATTTTTTCACGTACGCCAGTGGGCTTAAGTGCGTTTACGATGTCATTCAGATTTCGGTTGGGGCCACCATCTTAACCACTGTGCCAAACCGAGTGCTACCGCCTGATGACCGCCCGTAACCAGACTGAGCTCGGCAGGGAGTTTGCGAAAGAATGTAATACCTCTTTGCAAATCCTTATATCTTCTACATTCCGCCTTGTACCAGTCAGCCTTAATATCTGTACCTTCAGCAAGATCAAAATTCCAAGGGCCCGAAATGGTCGTAGAGTTGTACAATCAATGAATATGTAATTTATAAGCAATAAACCTGAGGCTGTAATGTAACCATAGAGTTCATCATGAAACGCTCGTCATTTTTCAGGGTTGAACCAAGCGGAGATCAAATAATAGCTACGAAGACATTTTTTAAAGGCTTAAAGAAGGTCAGTATATGTTAAGCTGAAGAAAAGCTGGGAGGCATGTACATTGGCCTTTATTAGCTACCAAACAAGATTTACAATGACAGAGTACTCAAATTATTTCAGATTCATGGCCACTTTTTAAGTCTCTCTCGTTCTCTTTCTCTCTTTCCTTCTCCTTTACCTCCCCCTCTCTCTCTCTCTCTCTCTCTCTCTCTCTCTCTCTCACTCTTTCTCTCTTCGCTTCTCTTCCTCTTTACCTCTCTTTTCTTTCGTCATATCTGCCAAAAATATGCAAGCACATCATTAAGTCCTGAATTGTTGATTTTGAGAACACAGTTTTTTCTTTATGGTGTTCTATCATTCCAGCAGAAAATACTGCACTTTGCTGGGTCATTTAATGCCAACTAATTTCAGTTTTTTAATTTTCTTAGAGTGGATAAAATGTACCCATTTTGGTTTGATTTGGTAACTGCTGCTAACAAAGCTCAAAGTTTGAGAAAAGATTTCCTTGCTGTCATTATTATTACTAATTCATTATTGATGCAAAGCAATTTTGTTATAGGACGATTTTCTTATACTTTAAGATAAACGAATTTTAGTTTAAATTTTAGTTTAAATTTTTTAATTTTTATTTTAGTAACTAAAATATATGTTAAATAATGGCAATGGGTTATTCCATCACCAAATTCAATTTAAAATCCAATTCTTTCTTTGTTTCATGAGTCTGGCTTCTCCGAATGCCTAAATCTCTCCATCTTGTTTTGCATCTCGACTTCCTACTACGAAGCCATGCGTACGTAGCGAAATACTACAAATTGATAATAATTAGAACCTTCCTACGTACAAGATGATTCAAAAGCTTTATTACTAAATAAGACACGGGAGACTTTTAGGTTTATTTTTCCTCACAGATTTGTACCCTTTTTAGCAATGAAAACTTCCCGTAGAACTGCAATACTTTAAACCCAGTCTGGGCTTGCCGACCCAGATTTGCATCTCTATGCACCCTATATTGTTATATTTTCGTATAAATGACATTTTTTTCTTAAAGACTCTTTAGTAAATCTAATGCGAACACTAACCGCATTAAATAAAGCAGAACATTTAGTATTACGGAGAAACAGGAATCCTTAGTGGCAGCCACTTTGTGCTGCTGCAGCTGCAGTAGCTGTTGTTGCACCACTGCTTCTGCTGCTTCTACTGCGGCTACTACTGCTGCTGATGCTGCTACCGACGAGGATGATGATGATGATGACAATTATGACACTGTTCCGGCAGCAGCTGCTGCTGCAGAAGTTGTGGTTCTGGTGAAGGCGTTGTTTTAAGTTCTTCCATGCGCTTTGACTATTGGTGGTGTCACAATCACCTGTTGGCTTAATGTTTATCCAGAATCAACTTTGAATTGCATTGCAGCATCTTTATTAAGGCTGGCAATAAGGATTGGCTTGTGTCGATAGCTCAAGATAAATATCAATAATAACAATAATAATAATATTAATAAAAGCGCCCTCGGAGAACTTGATCTCTTTTCAGGCACTTTCCCTACATCGGCATGGTGTCCAGCGTGTGCCGTAGTGATTCTGCAGCCTTCGCAGAGCTGTGGTTGGTCTCAAATATGGAAGTCTACGTGATTCGTCCAGTGTGTGCTGGTACGAGCAGTCAGTGAATATGAATGCTATTATTAGCCATATGTAAACGAAGTTTCTGTCACACCTGACTACGTTAGGATTTGTTAAATTGCCAATTTTATCACTAATCCTTTCGTCATTCTTTCTTTACAACATATTTAAAATTCATAGAAAGAGTCTATGTTCTCTGAGAGAGCTATGCAAATTTTATAGTGTTATTATTAGTATTGGTGTTTATAAATGGCCAAGATAAAGTATTTTTTGTAGCACCTTCACACAAATTCCAGGCAGCGGTGTAGAACAACATTTTAATTGAAGGTCATGTAAGGTTAACAGTGAATTGCTTTGATGAGCTAACATATATGTAGCTTCTTTTCACGTGTCTTCTGCTTACGTGGTATCACAATTCAAAGTGGGTTCATGTCGTCGCTGATCCTACGAATATTTGTTTGAGTAGCTCGACACCTTCATGAGGCTGAAAGTCTCAAGTTAAATGCAGTCACCTCTAGCAAGCATTTTTCGGTAACAAGTCTAGATATAGGTGTTAAGTTAAATATTCCTGAATTTCACTCTCACGTGAATTTTGTCCCAAGATAGTTAGAAACATTTAAAAATGAGGAAACACGTGGGTCGCATTAATTACTTTGTCCCTGTGGATGACGTATTGTATGGTAATGCATAATGACTACAATAAATTCATTATTACTTTATTAGATGTTTTTACTATTTAATTTAATGGGTTCTCGGTAGCAGGTTAATGTAACGTAACGTGACGTATCTCGTCTGTAGCTCCATAAAGCACAAAGACTATGTGGGTGTTACGAAGGAGAGCTTCGTATAGCACACTCACAGCCTAGCGGCTTTCGGTAGGCATTCCGTAGCCAACAGACTTCTTCTCACGCAACGATGAGAAAGGAGGAAGAAAAGCAAATTGAGGAGAGAAGCCGAAGTAGTGATCAGTATGTAAGTAGTATGTAAGTAGCAGGTCAGGACTGCTGAAAACGATAAGCCATAGTCGGCAACAAGATATTAGTTGTCGTTGAGTAAGAATTGTGGAGGCGAGTTTCACAGTCTAGGACCTGCAGAGCTGAAGCTTCTGTCGCCAACGGGCTCAAAAGCCGAGGAATGGAACAGCAAATTTATTGTCCGTACAGGAACTGACGGCGCGATGCGGCTAAAACTGATGCAGCAGTTCAGCTAGGCACGGAGGAGCCAAGCATTAGCGGGCCTTGTGGGCCAGCGTAAGAACTTTACTCCGAATCCTTTGCTCCACCGGCATCTATCCTAGCTTTTCTAGCAAAGAAGACACGAGCTCAACCATCTGGGACTTGAAGACCAGCCATGCAGCCATATTCATAGTCAGCTGCAGTGGCCTAGTCCATTTCTTAGGTAGCCCTGCCAAAAGAAAATTTCAAAAATCAAGCCGTGACAAAACTGAGGAGCTAGTTAGGTTTTTTGCAAGCCCTAGTCGAAGATAGCTCCTAATCTTAGATATGGATCAGACATGAGGCTAGCGGTAGAAGCACTCAACTGAATGAAGCTTTTAAAAGTGAGGCGGCGGTAGAAAACGACAACTGAATTACAATCACGTGGGGATGGTCGCACGACAGCACCAACTATTACAAGAGCAAAGCCTTTTAATCCTGTCGTACGCTTAGGGTGTCCTATGTGCAGCAGTTATCTTTTAGGGTACCCTTATCTATAACTCAAGTTTTTAAGCTAGTTTTTTCAGTAATTATCAATTACTTCTTGATCTATGGATCCACATCAATAATGTGCCCACTGTAATGCTTTATATGTAATGTCGCGTAATGTATCTCCGTCTGTAACTCCACAAAGTCATAAAGACTATGTGGGTGTTACGCAGGAGAGTTTTGTATAGCTCACTCACAGCCTAAGCGGCTTTCGGTACGTATTCGGTAGCCAACAGACTTCGTCTCACCCAACAAAGAGAAAGTGGGAAGCAGAGCAGAGTCAGAAGAGCAGTTGAGGTAGTGAGTAGCATAGAAGTAGCAGCTCAGGACCGCTGTAAAAGATGTGCCATAGTCGGCAGTAGGAGAGTAGTTGTTGCGTAAGAATTGTGGAAGCGAGTTCCACAGTCTAGGACCTGCAGGGCTAAAGCTTTTGTCGCCAACTGTCTTTAAGTGGAGGAATCGGACAGCTAATTTATGGTCCACACAGGACCTCAGGGCACGGACAGGCTGAAATTGATTTAGCAGTTCACCTAGGTACGAAGGAGCCAAGCCGTGGCGGGCCTTGTGGATCAGTGTAAGAACTTTGCTCTGTATTCTTTGCTCAACCGGCATCCATCCTCGCTCTTTCACCAAAGGAGACACGTGCTCAAACCGCTGGGACTTGAAGACCAGCCTTGCAGCCATATTCATAGTCTGCTGTAGTAGCATAATAGATTTCTTATATGCTCGTTGAAGTAGAAATGGGTAAAATATATAAATTCTAGCTGATTAAACAGCCTCTTTTTATATAGCGACAGAAGAACCTTTACGGCTATCACCACCACTTGCAGTGGCGATAAAGGATCGCCCACTGCAGGAATCGAACATACGACCTCGGTCCCGAGGACGTGAAAGTAACTGCCTTACCTAGTGTGCCATCACGGCTCGGTGATTTGAGTCATTCTGGCAATATGACGCGTGTCTCATTGATTACTCAAGAAGTCTTAAGTAAACTAAACTATAACTATAAATTCTTTCATTTTCAAAATATTTAATATTTATTCGACGGAATAAGGAAGGTGAACAAGAACATCGATCAGCAACATTTAAACGATCGCTACGAATCTAACGGTTATATTTGCTATACAAATTAAAAGAGTACAGTTTAATTTATAATACTTACAAATTCAATTAGACCTCAGGCAACGTCCGATGTAACTATCGCATTTATCCAAATAGAAATAGACCTATATCATGGAGAGGCTGCAGAGTATTGATGTGAATGGACAATTATCATCATAGGTACTTTTGAAATATGGGGCACCTCAGGGCTCCGGCCTACGTACGGTTCTTTTTACCATTTATACTCTCCCTCTCGCTTGGTGCAATTGCCAAGCACAACATAGGCTTTCACTTCTATACGGACGAAATTCATTCGTACCTTCGCTTTGATCCCTCCAAGCCTTCGAGCACCTCGAATTCTCTCAACGCCCTTGCTGCATGTAGTGATGACATCCCCACACGGATGGCAGAAAATTCTCCTAAACTAAGCGATAAAAATTCTCTTAAACGAAACGATGATACAACTAACTTATTGTTTTTAGGTAAACCCAGTGAGATTCGGAAATTGGAAAGGCTAACACTCAAAGTTGGCTCTGCCAGCATATCTCTTGTTAAATCAGCTCGAAATCTTCGTGTCACATTCCAAAATGACCTCTCGGTAGACTACCATATCAGCTCCACAATCAAGTGTGTCTACTTTCAAATACATAACATGAATAAATTTGGGCCTGTTTACATAAGCATAATGCTTCTAACTTGGTCCATGCACTTGCAACATCTCTTTTTCATTTCTGTAGTTCACTGGTTGCTGGCCCTACCAGTATGGCAATCAGGCACTGGCAGCTAGTACAAAACTCTGCAGCAAATCATGTCTTTCGTGAGCATCACAATCGCGACATCACTCCAATTCTCACCGACCTGCACTGCCTCGTAGTCAAGCAACGAATATACTTCAAGCTTTAGGTGCCCACTTTTAGTTCACTTCATTATTTGGCTTGAGCCTATCTCTCAGATTTACTCCCCCACCAGGCCAAGTATCGTACCACCCGATTTTCGGATTCGTACAAACATCAAATCCTTTGACCGTACCATTGGTTCGTATACTCCCAAAGCCTGGAACTCACTCCCGACTTGTGTCAAAACATCCCCTGACTTGACCACATTTGAAAATAACTTAAAAACATACCTATTTAGGGCAGCATTCAGTGGGTCGCTGAGATTCGTTCTTCTCGTGCTTATGACTGCTGCCATGATGCATGCTGCTACTGATCCACTAATTACACTTGCATGCTGACCCTGTGCATTTCACCCTTAGCCATGTTATTCATGCTGTTTATCAAGCATGACGTTACTCATCATTTAATCGCGTTTCCCTGTGCAGCAAATAAATTTAAAGCTCCCAGAGAGTGATTGACTTCTCTGAGGGCGCTTTGCTAATGCTTTAGTATTCCAATTATTATCAATAGATCGCAAGCCAATCAAAACTGAGCTTAAAGCCATCCAGCATATGGCCCTTTCGATACAAACAGACCGATTGTGAATAATTTCTCTTTAATGAGCTCCTAAATTGTATTAGTAATATTATTAATACACTTGGTACAGTGCCCTCATAAAACTTAGTCTCTATCTGGGCACTTCAGATTTGCTGCAAATTAAGGTCTGTCATAATATTAATCATAAAACACTTGACATAAAGCCTCCAGATAACTCAATTTATGTTTAGGTACTTTAGGTTTCTTGCTAAGGAAGCACCATCGGCTGATTACCGGTAGCATGCTCAGGGACAACAAGCCTAGCATGGTTAGGTGTGACATGCACAGGGTCATCACGATAATATTGTTACAACATAATGCACAGTCTCAGCCTATTTTTCATAAGAAGCTGCATCGTTGTGAGTCAACTTTTTCTTGTCGGTGTGGTATCTTATAGTAAGAAATAAATATGTTTACGATGCGACTTGATTTATTGTAGGCGGCGGAAAAGATTTTCACGCTTGAAGATGAATTTGCCAGTGCATGGCAGGCATGTGCTCACACAATTCAAACCTATGGTAAATACTGTTATTTCAATAATTACGAAACCAATAATGAAGCTGCATAAGGTTATTTTTATTTAGGTACCAAATTAACTTCTGACAAGCACAAATTAGGTCCATAGATATATGGTCTCTTAAAACGTTGCAATATGTGGAGCTAAATGAAAACACGATAATGAAATAAACTATCGGCATAGATTAAAGTGAAAGCCCACAATCAAGGAATAAGGAATGATTCATAGCCAAAGAATAAGGTGCTCCCATTCACAAGTGAGGTCATGGATTTTAATCCTGCATTAAGTGATCTTGTGTTGCCATCCATAATTAGTGTCTATACGCAATAAGGCTCTTCTACTGAAAAAATAGGCTTTTGAATTGGGTAAAATGATTTATGTATGTATTAGTCAGTAACCCTCTGATATTACCAGAGTTCTAGAGATTGAACACTGAGAGCTTATTGCTTCATTTTGTGTTAAATTAAGTTGTTTTCCATCAAAAGGTATAAGAAAGGAAGATGGTTTAATTTTGGATATATTTGCATTTGGCAGGTAAACCTGTTGTGCAGGTTGAACCTTTGCTTAAATCCTGCCCAGCCATCATGCACCTCAAATTCTCTCAACTCACTTGCAACATGTATTGATGACATCTGATAATAGATGGCAGCGAATTTTACAAAACTGAACGATGATAAAACTAACTTACTAGTCATAAGCAAACCCAGTGTGATTCACAAATTGGAAAGGCTGACGCTAAAAATTGGCTCTGCCAGCATTACTCCTGTTGAATCACCTCGAAGTTTGGGTGTCAGATTCCAAAGCGACTTCTCGTTAGACGACCATATCAGCTCCTCAGTCAAGTCTGCCCATTTTTAGTTTCATAAAATTTCTAAAAATGGGGCTTATTTAGAAAAGGATACTACGTCAAAGTTGGTCCATGCATTCATGATATCCCCTCGACTTCTGCTACTCACTGCTAGCCTCACACCTTACTAGTTAATTCCAGTCAGGCTTTAGAGCTAATCACTCCATGGAGTCAGCTTTGCTTAGGGTATAAAACGACCTACTTAAGAACGCAGACATGGGTAGAGTGTCTCTGCTTGTTTTCCTTGATCTTTCAGCAAATTTTGATACCATAGATCACAAAGTTCTTCTAGATCGCCTCTAATCTCATCTGGGCATCACTGGCACTGGTCTGCAGTGGTTCACGTCCTATCTCAGTGGGAGATTCCAGAGTATTGACGTGAATGAACTAAGATCATCCGAAAGTACCTCTGAAATATGGAGTACCTCAGGGCTCCGTGCCAGGTCCGGTTCTTTTCCCGGTTTATACTCTCCCTCTTGCTGATGTGATTGCCAAGCATAATCTATGCTTTCACTTCTATGTGGATGACATTCAGTTGTACATTTCCTTTGATCACTCTCAGCTTTGGAGCACCTCAAATTCTCTCAACTCACTTGCTGCATGCATTGATGATATCCACACATGGATGGCAGCAAATTTTCTAAAGCTAAGCGATGATAAAACTAACTTACTGGTTATGGGCAAACGAATTGTAAGTCAGAGATTGGAAAGGCTGACTCTCAAAATTGGCTCTGTATCACATCTCCTGTCGAATCAGCTCGTAATCTAGGTATCGTATTCCAAAGTGACCTCTGGTTAAAGCTACACAATCAGCTCCACAGTCAAATCTGCCTGTGGTCAGCTTCATAACATTGCTAAAATTCGGGCTTGTTGACATAAGGATACCACGTCCATGTTAGTCCATGCATTCGTGATATCCTGTCTCGACTTCTGCAAATCACTGCTTACTGTCCAACCAGCTTGTGCGATCAGGCGATTGCAGCTGGTGCAAAACTCTGTAGCTAGGCTTGTGATTCCCTGTGATTCGTCCTTGATGTGCTTATGCATGCTGACAGTGTGCATGCTGCCACTAACTACATTTGCATGCTCACCCTGTGCATGTCACCCCGAAGCATATTATTCATTTTGTTTGTTTTTCAAGCATGATTTTACTTACCATTCATGGGCATTTCTCTTTGCAGCAAACGTAAAGCACCTAGAACGAGATTAAGTTCTCTCAGGGCGCTTTATCAAGTGCATAATAATAATAATAATTATTATTATTATTACTGTCCTACCAGGAAGTGCGATCAGGCGATTGCTTCTGGTGCGAAACTCCACAGCTAGGCTTATCTGTCGTGAGTGTCGCAGTTGCCACATTTCAGCACTTCTAGCCGACCAGCACTGGCCTCCAGTCAAGCAACGGCTTAACGTCAAAGTTTTGTCGCACACTTTTTGGTCACTTCATTCTTTGGTTCCAGCTTATCTCTTAAATATACTCCCCTATCAGACCAAGCATCGTTTCACCCGCTTTTCGGAATCCAACAGTCTACTAATACCTCGTACATACCTTAAATCCTTTGGAGACCGTGCATTTAGTTCATATGCTCCCAAAGCCTAGAACTCCCTCCCGACCTGCGTCAGAACATGCTCTGACCTGACCACATTTTAAAGGAACCTAAAAACAAACCTATTTAGGACAGCATTTAGTGGGTCCCTGTGATTCGTCTTTGATGTGCTTATGCGTGCTGACACTGTGCATGCTGCCACTAACCACATTTGGATGCTGACCCTGTGCATGTCACCCCTTACCATATTATTCATTTCGTTTATTTTTCAAGCATGAATTTACTTACCATTCAATTGCATTTCACTTTACAGCAAATGTAAAGCGCCTAGAGAGAGATTAAGTTCTCTGACGGCGCTTTATCAAGTGCATTATTATTATTATTATTATTATTATTTGCATGCTCACCCTGTGCATGTCACCCCTAACCATTTCAGTCATTTTGTTTGTTTATCAGGCATGATGTTAATCACCATTCAATTGCATTTCCCTTAGCGGCAAATGTAAAGCCCCTAGAGAGAGATTGAGTTCTCTAAGGATGCTTTATCCAGTGCATTATTATTATTATTGTAATGTAATGTAATGTATCGCCGTCTGTAACTCCACAAAGTCATAAAGACCATGTGGGTGTTATGCAGGAGAGTTTTGTATAGCTCACTCACAGCCTAAGCGGCTTTCGGTATGCATTCGGTAGCCAACAGACTTCGTCTCACCCAACAAAGAGAAAGTGGGAAACATAGCAGAGTCGGTAGAGAAGTTGAGGTAGTGAGTACCATACAAGTAGCAGCTCAGGACAGCTGAAAAAGATGTGCAATAGTCGGCAGTAGGAGACTAGTTATCGTTGCCTAAGAATTTTGTAAGCGAGTTCCACAGTCTAGGACCTGCAGAGCTAAAGCTTCTGTTAATAATAATAATAATAATAATATTGCACTTGATAAAGCGCCCTCAGAGAACTCAATCTCTTTCTAGGCGCTTTACATTTGCTGCAAAGTGATACGCAATAGAATAGTAAGTAAAATCATGCTTGAAAAACAAACAAAATGAATAACATGGTTAGGGGTTACATGCACTGGGTCAGCATGCAAATGCGGTTAGTGGCAGCATGAACAGTGTCAGCGCGCATAAGCACACCAAGGACGAATCACAGGGACCCACTAAATGCTGTCCTAAATAGGTATGGTTTTAAGTTTCTTTTAAATGTGGTCAGGTCAGGGGATGTTCTGATGCAGGTCGGGAGGGAGTTCCAGGCTGTGGGAGCATACGAGCTAAATGCATAGTCTCCAAAGGATTTAAGGTTTGTACAAGGTATTTCTAGACTGTTGGATTCCGAAAAGCGAGTGGTACGATGCTTTGCCTGATGGGGTAGTATATCTGAAAGATAGGCTGGAGCCATAGAATGAAGAGACCTAAAAGTGAGCGACAAAACCTTGAAGTCAATCCATTGCTTGACTGGTAACCAGTGCAGGTCGGCGAGAAGTGCAGTAATGTGGCAACTGCGATGCTCACGACAGACAAGCCTAGCTGCAGAGTTTTGCACCAGCTGCAATCGCCTGATCGCACATGCTGGTAGGCCAGTAAGCAGTGAGTTGCAGAAGTCGAGACGAGATGTCACGAATGCATGGACCAACTTGGATGTGGTATCCTTATCTAAACAAGCCCTAATTTTAGCAATGTTATGAAGCTGAAAATAGGCTGATTTGACTGTGGAGCTGATGTGGTCGTCTAACGAGAGGTCGCTTTGGAATATGACACCTAGATTTCGAGCCGATGCAACTGGAGATATGCTGGCAGAGCCAATTTTGAAAGTCAGCCTTTCCAATTTCTGAATAACACTAGGTTTGCCCATAACTAGTAAGTTAGTTTTATCATCGTTTAGTTTTAGAAAATTTGCTGCCATCCATGATCGGATGTCATCAATGCATGCAGCAAGTGAGTTGAGAGAATTTGAGGTGCTCGAAGGCTGGGAGGGATCAAAGCAAAGGTACAACTGAGTGTCATCCGCATAGAAGTGAAAGCCTAGATTGTGCTTGGCAATCACATCAGCGAGAGGGAGAGTATAAACGGTGAAAAGGACCGGACCTAGCACAGAGCCCTGAGGTAGTCCATATTTTAGAGGTACTTCAGATGATCTTTGTCCATTCACGTCAACACTCTGGAGTCTCCCACTGAGATAGGACCGTGATGCCCAGGCGAGATGAGAGGTGCTCTAGAAGTACTTTGTGATCGATGGTATCAAAAGCTGCCGAAAGATCGAGCAAAACAAGAAGAGACACTCTACCCATGTCTGCATTCCTAAGTAGGTCGTTGTATACCCGAAGCAATGCTGACTCTGTGGAGTGATTAGCTCTAAAGCCAGACTGGAACTTACTAGCAAGGTGTGAGGTCTCGATATAGGAGTTCAGCTGGTCTGCCACGACCCGTTCCAGTGTCTTTTATAGGAATGGTAGAAGGGAGACTGGGCGGTAGTTGCTTAAGTTCTCTTGGTCTAGTGTAGCTTTCTTGAGAAGTGGCCTGACTACAGCTTTTTTGAAAGGTGCTGGGACCTGACCTGAGGCCAATGACATGTTAATGATGTTGGTTATGCATGGCAGCAGCAGATCAATGCAACGTAGGAGCAGGACAGTGGGAATAGAGTCCAGTGGACTTGTTGTCTTCTTTGATTGAGATACGAGCTTTAGGACTACATCACTAGTGACCTGTTTAAATGCAGACATTGAGGCGCAGCCAGGAACCGAGGAACAGCATTCTAGTGGGAAGGTTGTCATCGCAGGGATGGATTCCCTGATTTCGTCTACCTTCTGCACAAAGAATCGAGAGAAGCGATCGGCTAGATCATCACAAGGATCATCAGGTAAGGAGCTAACCTGGGAACGGTTGAGGAGATGGTTTATGGTCGACATCAGCATTTTTGGATTGTGCATCTGTGATTCAACAATGTCTCTATAGAAGCTAGACTTAGCCTTTGCTAGGATTGATTGGTACGACCTACAGTAGTCTTCATATGCCTGTCGATGGACAGTTAGTCCGGATCTTTTGTATGCCTTTTCAAGCTTTCGTTTAGTAGACTTGGCTAGTTTAATGTCTGTGTTAAACCATAGGCCGTCTGGGCGGGGGCGCACAGTGCACTTTGTCAAAGGTGCAAACTCGTCGAGCGTGTCAGCTAGTGTCGTGTTGTAGCAATCTACCAGTAATGACAGATCGGAGGGAGGACTGAGCAGCAAAGGTGAAGCAGATATGCTCGCACGGACAGCATCGATGTCAAGGGTCTTGAGGTTTCGCGATTCACAGGTTATTTTAGAGAAGAATGTGGGCACACTGTAGATTCAATGAGATCTGCATGTGGTCAGATAAGCAGGATTTGGTGATAACTGGTGATGACAAAGTGCAGTTATATGAGAAAATTTGGCTGTTGCCAACAGTCTGTAAGTGGAGGAATGAGACAGCTAATTTATTGCCCACACAGGACCTGAGTGTGTGAACAGGCTGAAACTGATGCAGCAGCTCAGCTAGGTATGAATGATCCAAGCCGTGGCAGGCTTTGTAGGTCAGCGTAAGAACTTTGCTCTGTATCCTTTGCTCAACCGGCAACCATCCTAGCTCCTTCAGCAAAGGAGACACGTGCTCAAATCGCTGGGATTTGAAAACCAGCCTTGCAGCCATATTCACAGTCAACTGTAGTGGCATAATAGCTTTCTTTGGCAGCCCAGCCAAAAAACAATAATCAAGCCGAGACAGAACTAGAGAGCTAGTTAATTTTTTTACAAGCCACTGTGGAAGACAGCTCCTAATCTTGGACATGGATCGGATGTGATGACTAGCTGTAGAGGCAGTCTTCTGAATGAAGCTTTTGTAATCGAGGCAGCTGTCGAACACGACACCTAAATTTAGAGCAAGTGGTGAGTGCCTCACAATAGAGTCACCTATTAGAATGGCAAAGCCTTTTAATAAAGCCACAAGCTTAGGGTGTCCTATGAGCAGCAGTTCGGTTTTATCATCATTTAATTACCTGCATTTGCAGTGTACAGGTTTTCCGACTAAACGTTTACTTGACCATTTTCTTACTATTAGAAACCAAAAATTTCAAATTGACACAACTGCTTTTAACCTCTATTTTGCTTTTGTGAGCCTGCGACTTTAACTTACGCCTCTCTGGAAGAGCTTATATGTCGTTTAATGTCACTGAGCCAGGACAAACTCGAGAGTCCTCACCGATAGAGCTTTAACTTTCAACTGTTTCGTACAGATCATAAGAAATTCCATTTGAGCTCTTCTGAAGATGATCAAATAATTTGATAGAGATAATGGAGAGGGACAGTTTAAAGTTAAATAGCAACCAAAAGGCGATGTGGTAATACTAAAATTTCACTTTAAAAATACTTCTTCTTTTCGATTGCAACTTTAAAGCAATACAACCCAGCTTTTTCACGTTAACGTACTTACGCCTTAGGGTGTTAGGTCAAGAAACTATCTTCAATTGGTCTAAAAGTTGCATGCTTTTTAAGTGTAACTTTGTAAAGATAAATGCTAAAAATTGGATGATAACCTTTAATTCCATTCCGTAACATTTAATATAAACAGGCTAGCCCTGTATGAACCTAGATGATTCGGAAGCCTCCTATATACAAGTTTATTATTCTCTAATATCTGCATCACCTGTGACTTGATTCGCAACTTGTTTAACCATAGTATATCGAGGTACTTGCCTAAACCTTATTCGGATATGTTCATCGGAATTATTTAAAGTTTAATTTGGGTATATTACCAATCATAATAAAAACGCTTGATAAAGTGCCCTCACAGAACTTCTCTCTTTCTAGGCGAACTACATTTGCTGTACAAAAAAGGTGATTAGATGGTTAGCTGTAGCACGCTCAGTAAACGAAAAGAATAATATGGTTAGGAGTGGCATGAACAGAATCAGGATGGACGTGTGGACAGTGGAAGCCTGCACAGTATTATCACGGTTAAGCAGAGAGAACGAATCACAGAGACCCACCAAATGCTATCATAAACAAGTAGATTTCCGCTTTCTTTTCTAAATTGTGTCACTCCAGAGGATAGCATAACGGAAGTCTGTAACGATATCCAGGTTTGGGATAGAATGAGCAAAATGCATAATCACCAAAGGATTAGAGGTTTATAAAAGAAATATGTAAACAGTTAGATTCCGAAACGCTGTGGTGTGCTGCTTAGCCCGATATGGTGATATTCTTTTAATGAAAGTAGTGAGACTTGATTGTCTTACTGATGTGGTCATCAAATGAAAGGTCAGTTTGGAAAATTACACTTAGATTGTGCTCAGATTTAACAGGAAATATGCTGGCCAAGCCTATTTTGACAGTTAGCCTTTCCGATTTCTGAATCACAGATGGTTTGCCTGTGACTAGTAAGTTGCTTTTATCATCACTGAATTTAAGAAAACTGTGTGCCATCTCTGTATGGATGACGTTGATAGATGCTGCAAAAGGTGTTGAGAGAATTCTATGAGCAGAAGGGCTGACAGAGATCACAACAAACGTACGACTGAGTGTCATCCACATAAATGTTGCGGCCTAGATTGCGCTTGGTGGTCACATCAAAAGAGAAAGGGTACACACCTTCAAAAGAGCAGGAACAAGTACTGAGCCGTGAGGCAACCCATATTTCGCAGATTCATCGGACGATCGTTTTCCATTCAAATCAAGACTCTGAAGTATCCCATCTGGGATACTATCTGAATTACTGCAATTCAGTGTGAGTAATGATCGGGTGAGATGAGATGCACTCAAAAAGAACTGTAATTGTCAGTATCAAAAACTGCCGAAAGATTGAGCAAACCAAGCAGAGATACTCTACCCAAGTCTGCATTCCTAAGTAAGTCGTTGAACACCCGAAGCTAAGCTGACTCTGTGGAGTGATGAGCTCTTAAACCAGACTAGAACATGCTAGCAAGGTTGGAATAATAATGATAGAAATAATGCACTTGGTAAAGCGCCCCTCAGAGAACTAAATCTCTTTCTAGGCTCTTTACATTTGCTGCAAATTGAAATTCAATTGAATGGTGAGTAATATCAAGCTTGATAATAAAACAAATGAATAACAAGGTTAGTGGTGACGTGCACGTGGTCAGTGTGCAAATATGGTTTCCTAACGACAACTACTCTCCTACTGCGGACTGTGGCACATCCTTATCAGAGGCCCTGAGCTGCTACTACTATGCTACTCTCTACCTCAACTGCTCTCCTGACTCTGCTATACTTCCCACTCTCTCTTTGTTGCATGAGACGAAGTCTGCCAGCTACCGAATGCGTACCAAAAGCCGCTTAGGCTGTGAGTGAGCTATACAAAACTCTCTTGCATAACACCCACATGGTCTTTATGACTTTGTGGAGTTACAAACCGAGATACATTGCATTACATGCACAGTGTCAGCACCCATCAGCACACGAAGGACGAATAACAGGGACCTGCTAAATGCTGTCCTAAATAAGTGTATTTTCAAGTTTTTTTAATGTGGTCAAGTCAGATGATGTTCTAATACAAGTCGTCAGGGAGTTCCAGCCTATGTCCGGCAGTAGTAGGAGTTATCCCTCAAAATGGCCGCCAATAGGGGAGTTGTCCCTCCAAAAGCATGTTTAAAATATTGTATGAAGACCAGTACACTGATTGGCATGAAAATTGGCACGATTAACACTGGTAGCATTACCTATCGTTTGATATAACATATCTGATGCTTTGACCTTTTGATGACCTTTAAAAGTCCAAGGTCATGTATAGCACTGCTGGTAAAAGGCAGCTCCTTAGTTTTCTGATCAAAAAAATGTTCTTGTAGAAATATAGCAAACCCCTCAAAAAATGCAAGACATTCCACTGGACACTCTCCCCCACAAAAAACTTTAAAAAAAAATCTTGACATCTCAAACTGTTGACTGTCATCACGAACACAGCCCACGGACACTTTGTGACAGGCACAGTATATGCATACACACCCATCATGTATACATGCACAGGTGGGGAGTGTGGAGACAGGTGAGCTCCACTTATATTTCAAGTTTCACACAGATCGGCCCAGTATCGACTAAGTTGTACAATGTACCAGGTACCAAGTACTACTGTTGTGACAGCACTCAGAGAAGCCAACTTAAGAAGCCACAGCATGCAGGTGACATGGACAAACAAGAGTGTTACTTAATTTGTCGCCATACAAAATCGAAACACATACTTAAGAGCATGTACTTCAAATTTTACGTTGATTGGATCACAAGTAGCCTACCTGTCAGATTTTTACGCCATGTGAGTGAAAGGATGACAAAGGCTTAGCACGACAAACACAGCCAGTTTTGACCAAAACAAGTCTATCTACTGAGGTCCAATTGCATGCGAGAAGGCTGGAATGATTCTTTAACTACAATCAATCATATATTCCAAAGTTTTAAGGTTATCGGATCATTATTTTAAGAGATATGGCATAAATGACAGCAGGCATTGGACTGTCGTTTGCAGATAAACTTGAGAACTCCAAGCTATAACCAAGAGGCAACACTAGGAAACGCTATCATCGCACGAACATTCAATATTATTCAACATTCAACACATTCCATAAATAGATAAATATGGATCTTAGGAATAGGTCAACCTAACAAGATCCTTATACAGCCTAAGCAGATCATATCCGTGATAGGTCTCATACCTCAGGCCGGCAATCCAGGCTACAGTCAGGCGGCTGACTGGCATTCGCCAATACAAATATCTAACTATTATCGACATAAATGAGAGCTTGAAATCACATAAATTTTCTTGAAAAGAAATGAATAAACATTTTCAGACTGGCTTCCAGTAAGCTACGTGCTAGTTTCATTCAAGTCACCATGCTGACCGGCTGCCGAACAAAGGGCCACTTGCTGCCACCGCCCCGTGCGTTATGGCGGCAACAGAAACTGGATAAGCTGTCCCAGGACTCATGAGGTGCTGTGGTAATGGAGTCCTTAGTTACGTCGGCCCCGGCAGCAGCAAATTCTCAATACATTACCCCTAATTTTCGTCTACTGGCCGAATGACAGTCACTTCCGGTTTTTTTATCCGATGTAAACATACCAATATAAACAGGTTTCTGTCAAGTAAATAAGGAGTGGGCCTTGGAATGCCGCTGACTGCCGGTTGCTATGGGCGGGGCGGGGAAGCAGAGGCAGGTCTAGGCACCCTGCTGTTACTGGGTTTACTCTTTTATGATCTTGTTATACTACCAGTCCGACGTATGATCTCTAGGGGCGTGTCATTTCCGGGAAATTTTAACGTTTTATCATTCTCCAGTTATTTTTTGAGGGTCCGTTTAGGGCTGAGTAGCTTATATTCGCAGAGTTCACCAGAAAACCGCAGCTCCGGCTCAGTTATTTGGCAAAGAAAGTTATTTTGTTGAGCTCGATGTACGACTTCCGGTTTAAATAGGTCTTACAAAATAATTTTATTGACCATGTTCCAGTCATCTTACAATCGCCAAAATTTGAGCTTGGATTTATATCTAATTTATTTTTAATACGCGAGTTTCGAAAAAAATGACCATTGTTTGTGGACCTACCCCACTTATTTCGGAGGATACTCAGTTACGAACTGAATGCAGGGTCTCCAAAGGATTTGAGGTTTGTACGAGGTATTTGTAGATGGTGGGATTCCAAAAAGCGGGTGATACGATGCTTGGTCTGCTGGGGGGAGTAGATCTGATAGATATGCTGGAGCCCGAGAATGAAGTGACATAAAAGTGAGCAAACAACCTTGAAGTCAATCAGTTGCTTGAGTGGGAGCCAGTGCCAGTCGGCGAGAAGTGGTGTAATGTGGCAACTGCTAAGCTCACGACAGACAAGCCAAGCTGTGGAGTTTAGCACCGGATGCAATCGCCTGATCGCACATGTTGGTAGGACAGTAAGCAGGGAGTTGCAGTAGTCAAGACGGGACGTCAAAAATTCATGGACCAACTTGGACGTGGTATCCTTATCTAAACTCTCTCCCTCTCGCTGATGTGATTGCCAAGCACAATATAGGCTTTCACTTCTATGCGAATGACACTCAGTTGTACCTTTGCTTTGATCCCTCCCAGCCTTCGAGCACCTCAAATTCTCTCAACTCACTTGCTGCATGCATTGATGACATCCGATCATGGATGGCAGCAAATTTTCTAAAACTAAACGATGATAAAACTAACTTACTAGTTATGGGCAAACCTAGTGTTATTCAGAAACTGGAAAGGCTGACTTTCAAAATTGGCTCTGCCAGCATATCTCCAGTTGCATCGGCTCGAAATCTAGGTGTCATATTCCAAAGCGACCTCTCGTTAGACGACCACATCAGCTCCACAGTCAAATCAGCCTATTTTCAGCTTCATAACATTGCTAAAATTAGAGCTTGTTTAGATAAGGATACCACGTCCAAGTTGGTCCATGCATTCGTGACATCTCGTCTCGACTTCTGCAACTCACTGCTTACTGGCCTACCAGCATGTGCGATCAGGCGATTGCAGCTGGTGCAAAACTCTGCAGCTAGGCTTGTCTGTCGTGAGCGTCGCAGTTGCCGCATTACTCCACTTCTCGCCGACCTGCACTGGTTACCAGTCAAGCAACGGATTGACTTCAAGGTTTTGTCGCTCACTTTTAGGTCTCTTCATTCTATGGCTCCAGCCTATCTTTCAGATATATTACCCCATCAGGCAAAGCATCGTACCACTCGCTTTTCGGAATCCAACAGTCTAGAAATACCTCGTACAAACCTTAAATCCTTTGGAGACCGTGCATTTAGCTCGTATGCTCCCACAGCCTGGAACTCCCTCCCGACCTGCATCAGAACATCCCCTGACCTGACCACATTTAAAAGAAACTTAAAAACATACCTATTTAGGACAGCATTTAGTGGGTCCTTGTGATTCGTCCTCGATGTGCTTATGCGTGCTGACACTGTTCATGCTGCCACTAACCACATTTGCATGCTGACCCAGTGCATGTAACCCCTAACCATGTTGTTTTTCAAGCATGATTTTACTTACTATTCTATTGCGTATCACTTTGCAGCAAATGTAAAGCGCCTAGAAAGAGATTAAGTTCTCTAAGGGCGCTTTATCAAGTGCAATATTATTATTATTATTAAACAAGCCGAATGTTAGCAATGTAATGAAGCTGAAAGTAGGCAGATTTGACTGTGGAGCTGATGTTTTCGTTTAACGAGAGATCGCTCTGGAACGTGACACCTAGATTTCGAGGTGATTCAACAGCAGGTATTCTAGCAGAGCCAATTTTGAGGGACAGCCTTTCCAATTTGTGATTCACGCTGGGTTTGCCCATAACTAGTAAGTAAGTGTTATCATCGCTTAGTTTTAGAAAATTTGTTGCCATCCATTATCGGATGTCATCGATACATGCAGCAAGTGAGCTGAGAGAATTTGAGGTGCTCGAAGGCTGAGAGGGATCAAAGAAAATGTGCAACTGAGTGCCATCCGCATTGAAGTGAAAGCCTAGCATGTGCTTCGCAATCATATCAGTAAGAGGGTGAGTATAAACCGTGAAATGGACTGGACCCAACAGGAAGCCGTGAGTCACGCCATATTTCAGAGGTACCTTGGACGAGCTTTGTCCATTCACGTCAATACTCTGGAGTCTCCCACTGAGATTAGACTTGAACCACCGCAGAGCAGTGCTAGTGATGCCCAGGCGAGATGAGAGGCGCTGTAGAAGAACTTTGGAAGTTATCGCTTGATGCTTTATAAATTCAGTAATTCATATAATACTGGCTTGTTAATTCAGCTCCAAAATTCGGCTGTGCTTGTGTCACAACGTCTAAGAAAAACTTGGACTTCGGCTGGATACAATTTTCTGTGCACCTTAGCCAATTCCTCGACCTTCATTTTTTGAAATCAAGGACACGTAAAAAAAAGCTGGCTAACTGAATTTAAAAATTCATTAATTTGAAATTCACAAATTAACGTACTTGCAGAGCAAAATGAACATTTTTAATTAATTTCTAGTAACAGCACTATTAGCGGAATTATCAAATTAAAAATTCACCATGCTATTCCAAAATTAAATAGATTTATTCTTAAAAATGCACCTGAAAAAGATTTCTACGTTCACCTTGATCCACCAAGGTTTAACATTTAAGATGCAAGTTGCATGTAGTACAGAGATTGGTGAATATTATATTTTTAGATAAATTGCTTCCAAGTTTTACTTTTATTTTAGTTTTGTATGTTCATTTATCTCTCATGAAAGTAATAAAAACTTCATTTATCGTTTGTAACATTTTTTTCTCGTAAACCTTGAATTCAATGAATATTCGGCTATTGGAAAAATTGTTTAAGTATTTTCTTGAAGTACCCACTAAAGCCATATGAACAACTTTTCCATACTCCTTCCAAAAGCATTTACATGCTCTTTAAAAAATTATGAAGGATCATTGGGTATGCAAACATTTTCATTTACCTTTAGGAATCTAAGCATAGAGCAACGAAACTTACTCATACTAACTGGCAGTCTTGGGACCCTTACTAACTTTGGAAAGGACAATGGAAAATAATATGGCTTTTTAACTAGCATTGCTGAGCTCAATTAAATTCCGTTCTTTTACATAATTAATGAATTTGAACATGGTATTTAGCTAAATCCAAAAATTGTAAATAAGAATTTACTTTTACAGCCAAGTATTGCTACCGTTGCTAAAATTCAGACACATTTTTTTCATATTTTTCAGAGGAAATGCATCGAAGATTAGGGAAACCACTTTTCGTTGTCGAAGGGCTTCATCACCAAGCAAAGACTCTATCTTCCCTGACATGCTTCTCCTTAGAATTACAGCGAATGACATCGAAAGCAGCCAGAGAGAAAGTGTTTACAGCGATAATGTCAGGTAAATCAAACATAATCTTTAAGTCTAACATAATGTTTGTGGTAAAACTTCAAGGCTCTCTTACATTTTGCTGTACGTATTATTCAACTTTAATATTGCTAAATAACTAAATATTGAGTTTTCTCTACCTTTGTTACATTATAAGCTTAAACCTGCTATGAATATAGTATGTACTGGCAAAGTTGTTTTAGCTAGCTTGTATACATTAGCCAGCAATGCATTGCACTGCTGGGTTGGAGAGTGCTACCCAGCCAGGCCTCCCGGTTCAGCAACGGGGACCACACGGCTTCCGAACCGGTCGTGGTGTTGGAGACGCACTGTGCTGCCCTAATGCCTTTCTCTCGACACCTGGGATTAAGAGGTGGGCCAGGCAAGTTTCATTGTTTGAACACTAGTGCATAATGAGTTACAGAAGTCAGAACCGGATGGCACAAATGCATTGTACCATTTTCACGTAGTATGCCTGTCTTAACGGGCCAGAATTTTAGCAATGTTGTTTAGCTTAAAGTAGGATGACTGGATTGTGGAGCTGATGAGGTCGTCCAAAGAAATTTCACTGTGTAGCATGACACCTAGATTTCGCGAAGACTCATCAGATATGCTTGCTGAGCCAATGTTGAGTGCTAGGTTTTTTAATTTCTGGGTCGCACTTTGATTTGCAGTAACTACTAAGTTGGTTTTATCATGATTCAATTTAAGAAAATATGCTTTGCCATCTATGTGGGAATGGCGTCGATGCATGCAGCAAGCGAGCCGAGAAAATTGAATGTGCTGGGGGGCTGGGAAGGATCAGAGTAAATGTACGATTGAGCTTCACTCGAATGGAAGTTAAAGCCGGTGTTGTGCTTGGCTAATCGCATCGGCAAGCTGAAGAGCATAAACAATAAATAGAACATGACCAAGCATGGAACATGAGGTACCCCATAATTCAGAGATTCTCGGCAAATCTTTGTCCATTCACGTAAGTTCTCTGGAGTCCTCCAGTGAGATTGGGCCTGAACCAAACTAATGACATGTCAATATTGCCCAGGTGAGATAAGAGGCTCTCTGAAAGTACTTGGTGATCTATTTTATCAAAAGCAGCTATAGTTTTTGTACGACTAAATTTGTAATACCAAAAATCAATATTTTGTGAAAGAACTTGAAAGAATGTACTGTTGACTGATCAAAACTTTGTTAGCCTGATCAGCAAGAATGCTAAAAATTAATGCTGCAGTGACCCATAGTCCGCTTTGGCTAAGCACAAATTGTATGTGGTATCCTGTGAAATTGTTTTAACAAATATGTGTAGAAAAAGGCTATCACACTCTGTGAAAAAGCTGCGAGTCAGTTACACTGATTCTTTAATTCAACACGCATACGAAGATCTGAGCAGCTTCATTATTAATGGTAAGCTGTGGCTAAACTTGTTGGATGTCGCTGAAAGTACAAGTGATATGTTATCAAGATTAATTTCTTCCGAGTTGATGGTGAATAGAAACGATGACCTCAATGCTCAACAGTCATACATTGGCAATGCGACTAGTTAATTGTCTCAATTAGAATTTGATTAGCCATATGATACTATTTTCACGCCTAGTAGTCTATCTAACTCAGAGATCTTGACAGGCGAAATCATTAATTGGGGCAGTGATTGAAATACATATTTGGGAGCAATTCAAGAAACGCTAAAGTATATCCTTTACTGTTAGAAATTGCACGTTTTGCTAACATATATAACGTTCGTACGTATCTCCGTCTGTAACTCCACAGCGCCGTAAAACTATATCGGTGTTACACTGGAGAGGTTTGTATAGCTCACTCACAGCCTAAGCTGGTTTGGGTCGGTATTTTGTAGCCAGCAGACTAAGTCTCACCCACCAAAGAGAAAGTGGGAAGAATAGCAGAGTCAGGAGAGCAGTTTAGGTAGTGAGTGAATACATATATATTTGTTTAGCAGATTTATCATACCAATAATGAACAGCTAAACTATGAGCTATACAAATTGCTTGCAGGATCGAAAACTTGTATGCTAATTTAAAAAAAAAATCGTTCCCGATTAAACGGTCTTGTTAGTATCGTAGTGGAAAAGCAGTGACTGCTTCTAGCCGACCAGCACCTGCTACCAGTACATAATAATAATAATAATATTATTAATGCACTTGATAAAGCGCCCTCAGAGAACTCATAATCTTTCTATGCGTTTTACATATGCTGCAAAGGGAAATGCAGCCAAAATGAAGAACATGATTAGGGGTGACAGGCACAGGGTCAGCATGCAAATGTGGTTAGTGGCAGCATGCACAGTGTCAGCACACATAAGCAAATGAAAGACGAATCACAGGGACCTACTAAATGCTGTACTAAATCGGTGTGCTTTTAAGTTTTTCAAAAGTGTGGTCGGGTCAGGGGATGTCCTGACGCAAGTCACGAGAAAGTTCCAGGCTTTGGGAGCATACGAACTAAATGCACGGTCCCTAAAGGATTTGAGGTTTGTACGAGCTATTTATAGACTGCTGGATTCCGAAAAGCTGGTTGTATGATACTTGGTCTTCTGGGGGAGTAGATCTATGCTAGAGCGAAAGAATGAAGTGACCTAAAAGTGAGCGAAAACCTTTGAAGTCAATCGGTTGCACGACTGGTAGCCAGTGCCGGTCAGCGAGAAGTGGTGTAACGTGGCAACTGCTAAGCTCACGACAGACAAGCCTAGTTGTTGAGTACTGCACCGGATGCAATCGCCTGATCGCACATGTCGGTAGGCCAGTAAGTGGTTAGTTGCTGAAGTCGAGACGGGATTTCACGAATGCATATGTGCTTCCATGCGCCTTGCACGAAGAACGCCTTGCACGGAGAATGCCAGCACAGAACCAACACCAACACTTTATACTACTACAGAGCAGAGGGATCACGACTTTAATCGCCCCTCTCTCCCCACTGAATCCCCATCCTTGCCCACGGCTATGTTTTGGCCGACCCCGATGGTGAGTCCACCATCTGACTGTGGTTACCTGCCTGTCCAAACCACACTACAGGCAGACCACAGCTATGCACCACTGGTGATGCTCCTGACAGCTGTTTGAGAAAGAAGCAGTACTGGCCTGCATATACTCATACCACATGCTCCCTTGACCTTAAGGTCACAAGTTTCCAGCTGCAATGGGAGTAGTTCACTGTACCATCGTTTAAGCAAACTCCCTTGTCCCCCTATGTACAGACCAGTCAGTTAAGTAGTCAGAGAACCAACGTGGGTGCTGCAGTTCCGACAGCATGCTAAGCTGGTGTCCGCCCCTTTCCTCTGTTCCAGCATACTCATCATCTTTGCCTCTTATATGAGAGGGTGCTGGCAGCTGAGCCGGTAATACTGGCTCAGAGTCCGGAACTAACCTGACGTCCGACACATGTTCGGATTCCGTTCACCTCGACACCAAGGCCGTGAGTCCCGAGGTCACAATCTCTTCCGGCCATTCTGATGTACACCGAGAATCGGCTGGTTTCACAAAAACCCTTTGGCCAGCTGTGTAGTTAATGGCAGATTAGGCGTTGCAGTGCTGTGTCTTCTTTAGCCGGAGTGGGCACGGCCATTCATATGTAAATAACCGTCTGTGAGGCACGGTTTCGCCCTGTATCCCCTCAGTCGGCACCGAATTGTACCAGTACACCATATCTAGTACTCCTCTACCGGTGCGAGCTGCCATGCCTTTGATAGTCCGATGCATGGGTTCGACTATGCTGTTGCATTCCGGTCGGTAAGCACACTGGTAGATGGTCTCAACGCCCCAGCGTTCGCAGAGACGCCGAACTGCCTCAGATCGGAACGAGGCGCTGTTGACCATCAGAAGCTGCGTAGGTGGGCCTCTCTCTCGAAAGATTTGCTCCAGCACTCTGGTGATAAGGTGCACCTCTTCCCTAGGAATATGCTGCCATAGCGTAAATCTGCTGGGCCCACAATCAACCAGCGTCAGATATTTCTCATTGCAGTAGTGTGTGACATCGATCGCAAGACGAGACCAGGGTTCGGTGACGTCAAGACTGCCTCACTGCTACGAAATCGACGACTGGTCCACTGATATGCAGCGAAGACAGGAAAGAACAATTCTACATCGGTTCTGAGGATGTTCGCATTAGGGTGACATAGCCTCGCCAGGTACAGCGTCCTGTCGATGCCCAGTTGGTGCAGGTTGTGGAATTGCTTGAGGTCGATATTGGGAGCCGCCAAACTGATCTCAGAAGCGACGGCACCACTACAGCAAGTCGTGAACTTCAACCACCTTTGCAGTACTCGCATCAGCTGGTACGCTTTGTTCTCAGGCGACCTTACTAGGCTTACAGTCGTCTCCAGATTGCACTCCGTTATTATATGTCGGAGTAGGCCCAATCGTCGTCGAATTATCGCCTCTCCCATGCCGCGCGTCCTCACGAGTTTATCCCCATCGAACAGTGACTTCAGCCAACCAAACACCGATGTTGAATCAGTCACGATTGGGACTTTCTGAAGACCCCACGCAATAGTGATGTTAAGGCCTTTGATGACGGCTTCTAGCTCGGCGGTGTTTATATGCAAAGTATCGTCCGGCATTCGAAGCCAAGAGGCATCCTCAACCACTTTACCGTCAATCTCAAGGCACGTTCCAATAGCGATGCTGCTCGCATCGCACCACAATTTTCCACTGACGACATTGGACACTTGCCACGCTCCAGTCACTGAATCAGAAGCTAGCACCCTGCGATGGACGTCGTGAGCAATTTCCAGAACCTCACTCGGTACTTTGCTGTCCCAGTCCTGATCGCTGGCTATACGTTTGAGATAACTGCCAGCGGGTCGCAGCCAGCGGGCTACCGGAAAATGGCCGACGAGTTGCCCACCCCAAGAATATAATTCTCGCCTCATCAGCACTGACTGTACAGAGCCTATGGCATTATCTCGGCGCCATACGAGCTAGTTGCGTTTACTGTCAATGCCGAGGCCTAGGACACGACCACCCTCCAACTTCTCAGGTGGTTTTGCTTCAAGTCCGTTCTCGCGGAGAAGCTCAATCAAACGGTCGTTTGAGACTATATCATTGTGCGCCAAAATGTCGTCGACATACGAATCCGTGCCGGATCAGACCCGCTCATCCATAGACGACCCTTTATTTAATATAACAGTCATTATTTGTGTGCAACGTTAAGGCCGAAACCCAGGTGACTCAGGCAGTATCGGCGGCCATCAAATTCAACCACTTGGTACTTCCACAATGATGGTTCTACGTGAACTTGCAAATAGGCCTTACGCAGGTCCACGACGCTTGGCCTTGGTGTCGAGGTGAACGGAATCCGAACATGTGTCGGACGTCAGGTTAGTTCCGGACTGTGAGCCAGTATTACCGGCTCAGCTGCCAGCACCCTCCCAGATAACAGGCGAAGATAATGAGTATGCTGGAACAGAGGAAAGGGGCGGCCACCAGCTTCGCATGCGGTCGGAACTGCAGCACCCACGTTGGTTCTCCGACTACTTCATTGACTGATCTGTACGTAGGGGGACAAGGGAGTTTGCTTAAACGATGGTACAGTGCACTACTCGCATTGCAGCTGGAAACTTGTGACCTTAAGGTCAAGGGAGCATGTGGTCTGAGTATATGCAGGCCGGTACTGCTCCTTTCTTAAACAGCTGTCAGAAGCATCACCAGTGGTGCATAGCTGTGTTCCACCTGTGGTGTTGTTTCGACAGGCGGGTAAGCACAGTCAGATGGTGGACTCACCATCGGGGTCGGCCAAAACACAGCCGTGGGCAAGGATGGGGATTCAGTGGGGAGAGAGGGGCGATTAAAGTCGTGCTCCCTCTGCTCTGTAGCAGAATAAAGTGTTGGTGTTGGTTCTGTGCTGGCGTTCTTCGTGCAAGGCGTTCTTCGTGCAAGGCGCATCGAAGCACAAGCTATTTCTTGGGATGGAGTCAATGGCATCAATGGTAATTCTAGGCAAAATCGCACCGTATGACGGTAAAACGGACTTCGTCTCGTGGGTATATCGACTGGACTCCGTGGCCAAGACGAACAAGGGTTAAGATGACAATCTTGCTGCACTCATGCCCTTGTACTTAACCAGCGGAGCTTTTGCCGTCTATGAAGGGCTGGTGGACAGTGATAAATGTGACTATACGAAGGTGAAACGCACACTCAGCGCCGCGTTTTCGCCCGATGGCTTCCGTGTGTACGACGAGTTGTCAAGCAGAAAACTTCGCGAGGGTTAGTCGCCATACGTCTACTTGGCCGACCTTGTTCGCTTGGCGTCTATTATCTTTGCTGCTCAAGCAGGGTCACCTGCATGTCCCCCGGAGTCTGTGCTGAAGTGCGCATTTGTGTCGGGCCTACCCGATGACGTAAAGCAGCAACTTTGAGCAGCGTGCTCGCTTACCAGAGCCGATTTGCCCGTGCTGGTTGAAATGTCGAGGAACTTTGTCTTGTCAAGTGAAGCATGTCTCGCCGGCCAAAATAGCTTGTGCTGCGATGCGCCTTGCATGAAGAATGCCTTGCACGATGAATGCCAGCACAGAACCAACACCAACACTTTATTCTACTACAGAGCAGAGGGAGCACGACTTCACTCGCCCCTCTCTGCCCACTGAATCCCCATCCTCGCCCACTGCTGTGTTTTGGCCGACCCCGATGGTGAGTCCACCATCTGACTGTGCTTACCGGCCTGTCCAAACCACACCACAGGCGGACCATAGCTATGCACCACTGGTGATGCTCCTGACAGCTGTTTAAGAAAGGAGCTGTACCGGCCTGCGTATACTCAGACCACAGCATAGACCGACTTGGTTATCGTATC
>WPIO01000454.1:0-43025 GCA_009760855.2 Cristatella mucedo | reverse complement strand
AGAATTCAAGCACACTGAGAGGTCTACTGTTTAAAGTGTGGAACAGACGTCGAAATCAACGTTTCGTCGTCGTGTGCTATAATAATAATAACGCACATAATAATTCACCCTCAGAGAACTAAATTTCTCTTTAGGCACCAAATATTTGCTGAAAAGAGAAATACGATTGAATAGTGAGTAATAAATTGCTTGATAAACAAACAAAATGAATAACATGGTTAGGGGTGACAATCACAGGGTCAGCATGCAAATATGGTTAGTGGCAGCATGCACAGTGTCAGCACGCATATGCACATTAAAGACGAATCACAGGAACCCACTAAATTCTGTCCTAAATAGGTGTGCTATTAAGTTCTTCTTAAATGTGGTCGATTTTACGGGATGTTCTGATGAAGGGCGGGAGGGAGTTCCCGGCTTTGGGAGCATACGAACAAAGAATTTGAGGTTTTTACAAGCTATTTGTAGACTGTTGGATTCCGAAAAGTGGGTGGTACGATGCTTGGCCGGATGGGGTAGTATATCTGACAGATAGGCTGGACCCAAAGAATGAAGTGACCCAAAAATTGAGCGACAAAACCTTGAAGTCAATCCGTTGCTTGACTGGTAGCTAGTTCAGGTCGGCGAGAAGTGTAGTAATGTGGCAACTGCGACGCTCACGGCAGACAAGTCTTGCTGCCGAGTTTTGCACCAGTTGCAATCGCCTGATCCCACATGCTGGTAGGCCAGTAAGCAGTGAGTTGCAAAAGTCGAGACGGAATGTCACGAATGCATGGACCAACTTAGATGTGTTATAGTTATCTAAACAAGCCCGAATTTTAGCAATGTTAAGAAGCTGAAAATAGTCAGATTTGACTGTGGACCTGATATGGTCGTCTAACGAGAGGTCGCTTTGGAATATGACACCTAGATTTTAAACTGATTCAACTGGAGATATGCTGGCAGAGCCAATTTTGAGAGACAGTCTTTCCAATCTCTGAATCACACGGGGTTTGCCCATAACTAGCAAGTTAGTTTCATCATCGTTAAGTTTTAGAAAATTTGCTGCCATCTATGTGCGGATGTCATCAATGCATGCAGCTAGTGAGTTTAGAGAATTTGAGGTGCTTGAAGGCTGGGTGGGATCAAAGCAAAATTACAAAGGAGTGTCATCCACATAGAAGTGAAAGCCTAGATTGTGCTTGGCAATCACATCAGCAAGAGGGAGAGTATAAACCGTGAAAAGAACCGGACCTAGCAGTGAGCCCTGAGGCACTCCTTATTTCAGAGGTACTTCAGATGACCTTTGTCCATTAACTAGGCAACGAAGAGCGGAATATGCCATACGGATGTTCAGGCAAGTGCGTTTTTGGGCACCGGATATCCTTGCCTAGCAATTTCGTAATAATCTCGCACTGCCATCCTAATAATCTCTTAGCACCCATGAATACATTCCAGAACTGTAGAATATCTACTTCAGACGCTACAGTAACTTGTTAGCACGCTACAGCTGCGGACAACGTGAAGAAACGTGACCTCTATGACAGTCATTCCTAACTAAACGCTTGCACGAAACTCCAAACTGAGGGACAACAAACGAAAGCAAACGAGAGATGCCCTCCAACCTATTACGATATTTCTTGACGTCCCGTGTAGCCTTGCAGGAACGAGCTAATACATTGATGTACATACAAGGTATATAGCACATCTTCGTGTGCCACCCAGCTCCTATCCGTTGACTAAGCTTGGCAACGAAGAGCGGAGTACAACCACTCGAACGCACAGTCATCCATGTTATTGGGCTCCGCATATCCTTGTCTAGCAAGTTCATATTAATCTCGATATGCCAGAGTAATAATCCGTTACGCAACGACATCTACTCTCCAATTGCCGACTATGGCACATCTTTTTCAGCGGTACTGAACTGCTACTTCTATGCTACTCACTACCTCAACTGCACTCCTAACTCTGCTATGATTCCTACTTTCTCTTTGTTGCGTGAGACGAAGTCTGTTGGCTACCGAATGCGTACCGAAAGCCGCTTAGGCTGTGAGTGCGCTATACAAAACTCTCCTGCGTAACACCCACATGGTCTTTATGACTTTGTGGAGTTACTGACGGAGATCCATGACATGACATGACGTTCGGACGCATTGAAACAATCCTGACCTGTAGAATATCGGCTTCAGAGGCTACAGTAACTTGTTAGCACGTACCAGCTGCTGATAACAAGAACAAACTCGACCACTATGACAGTTATTTCTAAGTAAACGCTTGCACAAACAACCAAAGTGTTGGACGACAAACGAAGGCAAACGGAAGAAGCACCAAAACCTATTACAATGCTTCTGACGTCCCATGTACCCTTGCACGAATGACCTAAACCATTGATGTACTTATGAGGTACTTTGCAAATTTTTGTGTGCCACCCGGCTCCTATCCGTTGACTAAGCTAGGCAAAGAAGAGCAGAGTACGACCACACGGACGTACAGTCATTCGTGTTAATGGGCTCCTCATTTCCTTGCCGAGCAACTTCGTAATAATCTTGCACTGCCTTAGTCAAAATCCATTAGGACGCATGGGAACTTAATAGAACTGTAGAATATCGGCATCGGACGCCACAATAACTTGTTAACACGTACCAGCTGCTGATAACAAGAACAAACTCAACCACTATGACAGTCGTTCCCAAGTAAATGCTTGCGCAAAACTCCAAACATAGGACAAAAAACGAAGGCAAACGAGAGATGCACCACAACCTATTACGATACTTCGAAAAGTCCAATGTGGCCTTGCAGTAACGAGCTAAATCCTAACCGTACATACCAGTTACTTTGCAGATATTCGTGTGCCACCCGGCTCCTATCCGTTGACTAAGCTAGGCAACGAAGAGCAGAGTACGACCGCGGGGACTTTCAGGCGTCCATGTTATTGGGCTACGCATATCCTTGCCTTGCAAGTTCGTAATAATCTCGCAGTGTCATGGTAATAATCGCTACGCATATCCTTGCCTTGCAAGTTCGTAATAATCTCGCAGTGTCATGGTAATAATCTCTTAGGACGCACGAAAACATTTTGGAAATGTAGAATATCTGCTTCAGACGCTACAGTAACTTGTTAGCACGCACCAGCTGCTGACAACGTGAAGAAACTTGACTTCTATGACAGTCATTCCTAAGTAAACGCTATACACAAAATACCAAAGTTTGGACGCCAAACGAAGGCGACCGAGAGAAGCACCAAAACATATTACAAGGCTTGTGACGTCCCATATTGCCATGCACGAAAGACCTAATCTATTGAGGTACTTCCAAGGTAATTTGCAGATCTTCGTGTGCCACCCGGCTCCTATCCGTTGACTAAGCTAGGCAACGAAGAGCAAAGTTCGATCACACGGACGTACAGTCGTCCGTTTTAATGGGCTCCGCATATCCTCGCTTAGCAAGTTCATCATAATGTCACACTGCTATGGTAATAATCTCTTAGGACGCGTGAAAACATTCCGGAAATGTAGAATATCGGCTTCAGAGGCTACAGTAACTTGTTAGCTCGCACATGCTGCTGACAACATAAAGAAACTTGCCTTCTATTGCAGTCATTCCTACGTATACACTTGCATGAAATTGCAAACTGAGGGAGGACAAACGAAGGCGAATGAGAGATGCCCCACAACCTATTACGATATTTCTTGACGTCCCATAGCTGCCAGCAGACGAGACTCCTTTAACAACTCGACTTATATCGTAGTCTTAACCAAGTAGCCGTTCGTCGAGTCGCCTGACTCATATACAGGTAATGTCGAACACAATCAGCTTCTGAAACGATAGGGAGCTAACGGTGATTAGAACCCTTGTAAAATCGCTGGACAAGCAAACCCAGCCGACGAATGTTTTGGTAAACGTGATTACGGTTCGATTTCTTCCACATTCCTGCAAGATCATAAGTTCATCCAAGAGTGTACGCGTTCAATACCTTGCCGGCTTTCTTGTACCATCCGTCTCCTTTATGTTGACTGAGCTAGGCGACGTGATGCAGAGTTCAAGCAAATTATGGTAAAGCACACAGTGTGATTGGACTGAGCAATTTCTTGCATAGCAAGTTCACAACGATATAACCTAATGTCATTACAAAACCGAGCAGGCGAGACTGTTTGAAAAACTCGATTTATTTGTTAGTCTACACCAAGTAGCCGTTCGTCGAGGCACCTGGCTCATATACAAGGCACTGCTGAACTCAACTCAGCTTCTAAAAACAATGGCGAAATAACAGAGGTTTGAACACTATTGAAATCGCTTGACAAGCAAACACCGCCAACGAATGCAGTGGCAAAAGTAATTACGGTTTGACTTTTTTCACGTACCGACACGATCACAAGTTAATCCAAGCGTGTTCACGTTTTATACTTTGACTTTCTTGTGCCATCTGACTCCTTTCCGTTAACTGAGCTAGGCGAGGGGTTGTGGAGTTCAAGTGCACTGAGATAAAGGACACAGTGTGATTGGAGTCCGCAAGACCTTGCATAGCCAGTTCACAAGTATCTAACATAATGTCATTGCTGCATCCATCAGGCGAAACTGTTTAAAAAACTTTACTTATATAGTAGTCTTAACGAAGTTGCCGGTCGTCAAGACCCCTGACAGATATACAAGCCACTGTCAAACTCAATTCTGCCTCTAAAACGGTAGCGAGCAAATGGCTGTTCGAACCCTTTTGAAATCGCTTGATTATTAAACGCGCCCAAAGAATCCAGTGGCAAGAGTGTTAACGGTTCAATTTATTCCACGTACCTGAACGACCACAAGATTATCGAGGAGTGCAATCGTTCAATACTTTGCCGACCTTCCTGTGCCATTCGGATCCACTGTGTTCACTGAGCTATGCGACGGGTTGTGTAGATCACGTACACTGAGGTAAAGCACACAATGTTATTTGAGTCTGCAAAACCTTGCATAGCAAGTTCACAACGATCTAAATAATGTAACTGCAGCTGCCAGAAGGCGAGACTGTTTGAAAACCTCGAGATATATAGTAGTCCTAACCAAGTTGCCTTTGTCGACACGCCTCACTCATATACAAGCCACTGTCGAACTCAATGTAGGCTCTTAAACGATAGCGAGCTAAAGGTGGTTCAAACCCTATTGAAATCACTCTAAGAGCCAACTTGGCCAACGAATGTATTGGCAAAAGTGGTTACTGTTCAATTTTGTCCACGTATCTGAACGATCGCAAGTCCATCAATGAGTGTAAACGTTCGATTCTTTGCCGACCTTGTTGTGCCATCCGGCTCCTCTCTCTAACCTGAGCTAGGCGACGTGATGCGGACCTCAAACACACCGAGGTAAAGCACAGTGTGATATGACTCCGCCAGACCTTCCATGGCGAGTTCACAACGATCTAACATAGCGTCATTGCAGCACCCAGCAGGCGAGACTGTTGGAAAAACTCGACTGCTTTAGTAGTCTTCGCCAAGTAGCCGTTCGTCGAGACACCTGACAAGCCACTGGTAAACTCAATTCAGCTTCTAAAGCGATGGCGAGATTACAGAGGTGCGAACACTTTGAAATCGCTTGTAAAGCTAACAGAGCAAACGAATGCAGTGTCAAAAGTGAGTACGGTTCAATTTATTCCATGTACCTGAATGACAACGAGTTCATTGATGAGTGAAATCGTTCGATACTTTGCCGACCTCATTGTGCCATCCGGCTCCTCTCAGTAGACTGAGCTAGGCCATAGGCAGGGTAGTTCAAGCGCACTGAGTTTAACCACACAGTGTGACTAGACTCCACAACACCATGCATAGCATGTTCACAACCATCTAACAAAATGTAACTACAGGTGTCAGCAGGCGAGACTCTTTGAAAAATTCGACTTATATAGTAGCATTACAAAACTAGCCATTCGTCAAGACGCCTGGCTCGTAAGCACGTCACTGTCAAATACAATTCAGCTTCCTAAACCATTGTGAGCTAAAGGTGGTTCGAATCCTATCGAAATCACTTGAACAGCCAATACGGCAGCCGAATGCTGTGACAAAAGAAATTACGGTTCATTTATTTAACATACCCGAACGATTAAAAGTCCATCAATTAGTGTATACTTTGGATACTTTGCTGACCTCGTCGTGCCATCCGGCTCCTCTCAGTTCACTGAGCTAGGCGACGGCTTGTGGAGTTCAAGCATGCTGACGTAAAGCATACCGTGTGATTGGACTCCGCAAGAACTTGCATAGCAACTTCACAACGAACTAACGTAATTTTACTGCGGCTGCCGGCAGGCAAGACTGATTGACAAACTCGAAATTTATAGCAGTCCTAACCAAGTAGTCGTTTGACGAGGCATCTGACTCATACAAAAGCCGCTGTCGAACTCAATTCGGCCTTAAAAACAATACCGAGCTAAAGGTGATTCGAAACCTATTAAAATCGCTTGACAAGCGAACACAGCCGACGAATGTAGTGACAAACGTGATTATGGTTCGATTTTTATTCCGTACCTGAGCGCTCACAAGTCCATCGATGAGTCTACACTTTCAATTCTTTGCCAACCTTCTTGTGCCATCCGGCTCCTTTCCGTCGACTGAGCTAGGCGAGGGGTTGTGGAGTTCAACCACACTGAGGTACAGCACATAGTCTGATTTCAATCCGCAAGGCCGTGCTAGTTCACAACGATTTAAGATAATGTCACTGCAGCTGCCCGCTGGCGAGACTTTTTGTAAAACACGACTTATATAGTAGTGTTACTAAATTAGCCGTTCGTCGAGACGCCTTACTCATATACAGCTAAACTAACTGTCGAACTCAATGCAGATTCTAAAACGATAGCCAGCTAAAACCATAGTAGCTCGAGCCATATTGAAATCACTTGAAAAGCAAATAATAATAATAATAATAATAACAATTCACTTGATAAAGCTCCCTCAGAGAACTTAATCTCTCTCTAGACGCTTTACATTTGCTGTAAAGTGAAATGCAATTGAATGGTAAGTAAAATCATGCTTGAAAAAACAAACGAAATGGATGATATGGTTAGGGGTGACATGCACAGGGTCAGCATGCAAATGTGGTTAGTGGCAGCATGCACAGTGACAGCACGCATAAGCACATCAAGGACGATTCACAGGGACCCACTAAATACATCAATGAATGAAGTGGCAAAAGTAATTACGGATCAATTTTTTCCACGTACCTGAACGATCACTAGTCCATCCGTGAGTGTACACGTTCGATACTTTGCCGACCTCCTTGTGCCATCCGCCTTTTATCTGTTGACTGAGCTATACGATTACTTGTGAAGTGTTCTCAATGTGATTGGATTCCGCAAGTACTTGCACTGCAGATTCTCATCGTTATAGCATAAGGTTACAGCAGCACCGGGCAGGCGAGACTCTGAGAAAAACTCAACTTTCATAGCAGTATCACCAAAATTACTCATCGTCGTGAATCCTTACTTACGTGCAGGCTATTGTGGAACTTTATTTAGCTTCTAAACGAACGGGTTCTAAATTGGGCATAAACATAATTGTATTCGCTTGACAACCAAACACGGACAACGTTTGATGTTGCAAAACTGATCGAGGTTCATTTTTGTGTACAACATACCTGTGCAAGAAAAATCAAGTGATTTTTTGTACACGTTAGATACCTCTCAGAACATCGGCCGCCTTCTGCCTCCTCTCCATTGTATGTGCTAGGCGACCACTTGTGGAGTGGTAGCACACGGACGTAAAGTACTCAGTCTGATTTGACTCAGCATGTACTCGCATATCAAGTTTACAATGATCTAACATAATGTTACATTAAAACACCGCAGACGAGACTATCAGACAAACTCAACTTCCATAGCAGTCTCGCCAAAGTAACCGTTATTCGAGACGCCTAACTGATATGTAATCTACTATGGAACAAAGTTGAGCTTACTAAAAGATACCGAGCGAAAGGAGGCTCAAACCTAATTGCATACGGTTGTCAACTAAACGCAGCTAACGAATGCAGTGGCTAAACTGATTTCGGTTTGACTGTGCATTACACATACATAGGCAAGAACGAGCAAAGCAAATTGAGTACACGGTAGATACTTTGGATACTTTCGTGTGCCATCCGATTCCTATATATTGACAGAGCTAGGCAATAACTTAGGGAGTGCAAGTACACGGACATAAAGTAATCAATGTGATTGGACTCTGCAAATCCTTGCACAGCAAGTTCACAACGATCTAACCTAATGAATGTTACGGCAGCACCCAGGAGGCGAGACACTCTGACGAACTTGACTTCTTTGGCAGTCTCACCCAAGTAACCGTGCTTCAAGACGCCTGATGTATGTGCAATCTACTCTTGAACTTAATTAAGCTTTCTAAACAATAGGGCACCACAGATAGCTCAAATCTGACAGCAAATCAAAACCGCACGTCCTTCCACAAGATGACAGCGATTGCTGACCACGGCGGTAATGAAATGTTGAGTCGGATTAAAACAGGCTATGGAAGTTGGCACTCGGCCTCAGATACTAAAATAGCGTTGCCGCAATCGGACAAGTAGTTATCGAGTCGAAAGAACAGACCTTTAGAGCTAACAAACGTACCTGTCGGCGTTATAAGGTTTCCCTGCGTACTGCTTTCGTCGTAATGGGAAAAACTTAGGTCATCAAACATCCGGCTAGCTGTATACCTTTGGAATAGTCAGAGTCGACGTCTACTCCACTCGAGAGCTACCACCGAAATAGAACGATCATGTCTTCCGACGTTTCCGGCTGTAGGCCTCTGGGAACTGACCCCTAGCTGTGCCCTTCCGGGGTACGGTAACGCCTACCCTGAAGCGTTGCATTTCTGCGACTTCGCCGTTGCTAGGGCTCAAGTTCAAATTAACCTTGACCCGCCATTGGTACAGCGGCTCGCTCTGACGGGAAACTTCAGCTACAATAGCTCACCGACCTCCAATAGCATACAGACGATGTTGCAGCATCCAGCAGCCACATAGGTTTAAATATTCTACATCTGTCAGTCAAACTAAAGTAAGTATTTACTGAGACACATTGGATAGGCTATTCATCGTTGAACTTAATTTGGCATCCTACACGATGACCAGCACCGCGTCAGTCGAATGAAACTTCTAACATTGTGAGTATCACGTACGGCCTACGAATGCAGTGGCACTGCGGATTGGGGTTATAGTTCTTCCTCCACCGTTTCTCGGCACGTAAGAGCAAAAGCTGGCTTATAGTGGTTTCATACTCACCTGATCTCCGTGAGCGTTTAAGCTTCTCTCTATCGATCCAGCTAGGCCTAAACGGGAGGAGTGAAATCTCGGATACGAACAATTCTGTGTGCGTGAGTTACCTCCACGTGTCCTCATTTATCACTTCTAACTGAGCTACTCGTTTGTTAGCTCATTACCGATTCGTTCCCTTACAATAATAGTCGTTATTAATCGATAGCTTGGCCTCCAGTAACCGTAGTTTAACAGAGATCAACCAGGTGCACATTATCTTATAATAAGCGCAAAGGCCCGACACAAATTGGGACTAGTGATGTCTACGGGGCGTATCCCACATAAAGAAACTCTCGGGGCGCAATACGACATCTGAAGAGCGAACAAACGCCCCAGTGGCTCAATCGGATTTATCAGGTCTGCCTATCTACCGAATCGTCCCAATGGTATGGACTTAGCCATCAAAGATCTGGCTAGGTGAGTACCTTTCAAATAGTCCGGGGCGGCGTCTACCCTAGTCGAGAGCTTACGCCAAAATAAAACGATCATGCCGTCCTACGTTTCAAGATGTGGTTTCTCTGGGAGCTGACCCCTGGCTTTGCCGTTCCGGGGTAAGGAAACGTCCTTTTCGACATTTCTAATATCAGTGGGTGTGCCTATGCTAGGGTACAAGGTCACACCATCTTCGATCCGCCACAGGTATAGCCGGTTCGCTTGGGCATGAAGCTTCTTGCATGGTACTCATTGACCTCAAATAGCAAACAGGCAATGGGGCAGAAAACCGGTCCGCATATGTTCTAATATTCGACTTCTACCATTCACACCTAAGTAAGCATTCCCTGTGGCGCCTAGTGAATACGTCGTTCATTTTCTAACTCAATTTGGCGTCCTACACGATGACAAGCATGACGTTCGGGAAACGAAGTTGCCAACAATTGATGCATGGCCTACGGCCCACGAATGCTGTGGGACTGTGGATTAGGGTTCTAATTCATCGTCCTGCGTACGTCCACTCGCACGGTGAAACTTTTCACTGTTCTTCAGATACTCACCAGGCCTTCGTCTGAAATCCAGGTTCTATTAGTCCATTCGTCTTTTCGTAGAATGGGGGATTTTAAGTGCATGGACGTAAAGTTGCAGTTGAGTGATGGTTAGGCTATGTAAAGTCTTCCACGACTACATCGGCTATGTCGCAGTTTGGTTTGAAGCCGATCAAGTAGGCAAGAAGGAACAATTATCGCTTGCCATCGACTGGTTCACCGACAGAAATAGCTGCAGAGGCACCACGGACAGAGGAGCCTTCCCACCCACTTTGGCTGCAAGGGAACTGGGTGGCATACATGGTTAGCAGAGAACGGATCCTAGATTGGTGGTTGCACGTGAAAAAATGGACGTCGTGCTTTGCATGTCGTCCCTCGTATGTGCGGGTAGAACTTTAGGAAGAAGAAGCTGGTCAAGCCAAGTTTTATGCCTTTGCGTAAAGCTCACTTATTAGGTTAGCTCACTTTGAGAAAACGAGGCAAATGCATTTGGTAACTGAGGTTGCGGAATATAAACATATAATGTCTGTAAGTATATAAGCAACAAAACACTTGGAAATTCATAGATGCTCATTCAACTGTGATCAGCAGCCGCTAGCTCCGAGCAACTAGTTACCATTTGGTTCTACGCGACTCTTTTATTTCTCCATCTCAATCATTTAGATCACCCAAGCAGCATACTTGGTCTGTTCTCTCGTTTTAGGGTACACTGCAATTATGATCATCAGGAGATCTAGCTCATTGCGTGACATTCTAACATTATGTAACCAATGGTACAGTAATACGACATGCCATAGAAATGAAAACTGTTGAAATTAGCCCGAGTCAACACTGCTCATGACCGTTTTCTCTAGCACTTAAATTCCAACTGCACCTCTCCAGCCGGTCAGTACTCGTACTTTGTTAACCAAAATGGCTCGTGAAGCCATAAATCTCTCCTCCCCTGTAACCGGCAAGGGCCATTTTGCCAATAGTACGACATAAAACATGAATCTAATATTAGTTCACAGTTATTATTTATTATTATTACTATTTCTAGCGTCGCGCTGACAATTCTAACAACATTGCCTTGTAATTTGCATGATTAACGTTTGAAAATATAATTTCTAGAATATCGTATATGGAAGCCGATACGGCTACCGCTACTTTAGAGGAAAGCATCAGCTCCACGGTCAAATTTGCCTACTTTCAGCTACATAACATTGCTAAAATTAGGGCTTGCAGAGAAAAGGATACGACGTCTAAGTTGGTCCATGCATTCGTGTCATCCCGTCTCGACTTCTGCAACTCACTGCTTACTGGCCTACCGGCATGTGCAATCAGGCGATTGCAGCTGGTGCAAAACTCTGCAGCTAAGCTATTCTGTTGTGAGCTTTGCAGCTGCCATATCATACCACTTCTCGCTGACCTGCACTGGCTACCACTCAAGCAACGGATTGACTTAAAGGTTTTGTCGCCCACTTGTAGGTGACTTCATTCTTTGGCTCCAGCCTATCTCTCTGATGTACTCCACCATCAGGCCAAGAATCGTACCACCCGCTTTTCGGAATCCAACAGTCTACCAATACCTAGTACAAAACCGCAAATTTTTGGAGAACCTGCATTAAGTTCGTATGCTCCCAAAGCCTTGAACTCCCTCCCGACTTGCGTCAGAACATCCCCTGACTTGACCACATTTAAAAATAACTTATAAACGCACCTATTTGGGACAGCATATAGTGGATCCTTGTGATTCGTCCTTCGTTTGCTTATGTGTGCTGACACTGGGCATGCTGCCACTAACCACATTTGCTTGCTGACTCATCGCTTGTCACCCCAACCAAGTTATTTATGTTGTTCGTGTACTAAGCATGATGTTACTCACCACTTTGTTACATTTCCCTTCGCAGCAAATATAAAGCACCTATAAAGAGATTGAGTTCTCTGAGGGTGCTTTATCAAGTGCATCAATATTCTTATTATTATTATTACTGACCATTTAAACCTCATTTGTTTTTGTGGGATCGTAGAGCGCTCCCTACTTAGCTTCTGACGATTGTTGTAACGATCTAGCTGATCTTTTCTAGCTTTTTTTTCTAAAAGATAGACGAGATTAATGATTGGATAACTAGTAGTTGAAACCTTTAATGTCCACATTTCATTAGGCCACTAATGATCTCGTTGTCAACCTCATATTCCAATCAAATAAGACAGCTGGGCCATAGGACCCTGTTTCCACAGCCATGCTTCAACAATGCACAGGTCTGCTGCTGCTGCTACACACAACAAACATAATACATATGGCATTAGCCTCAAGCAATGTCCCAGAATTTCTTTTAGAGGCAGCTGTCAGGTCACTGCTCAAGAAAGAAACACAACACCAAGAGAACTTGAACAACTCCAGCTTGCTCTCACCTTCTATTTTATTCATCTTATTCTCCTCTTCCATTCTCATCAAAAGAAACGTCGTTGCAGACCAGCTGAAGTCGAATATTGAAACTTCACATCCTGCTAGTAAGTTTCTGTCTAGTTTTAGAGCCAATAGCTATTCAGAGTCAGCTTTGCCTCTAGTGCATAACGACATACTTACAAATGCAGACTTAGGTAGAGTCGTGCTGCTTTGGAAATGTCCACCTAGGCTTGCCTGTCGTGTGGCCAACCGGCAGGTCGTTGCTCGAAAATAGTGACTGACCTCAACCCAATGTATTGTTTAGCAGCAACGACATAAGTCAAACAATAATCGCTTTCCAAATAACTCCTAAATCGTACTTATCATAATCCTCTGTTTATGTTGGCTATTTTATAAGCGATATGATTTCATTCCAGTCCGGCACTCAACTTGGAACTCCCTTGATATTGCTTAGCATGCATTTGATGTGTCTTAGCCCACCTTTGATCTTTCACTTTCTGAACGGTTGCTAGGGCGTCATTTGCTTACACTACGATGTCAATTCTTTATTATGCCCATTTCTCATAGCAAGCTGCTGTACACGGATGGTTAAATCTAGGCGAAGTAAATACTTTTTATTTTATGAGCTTGAGATTTAAGATCCCGTATTCATGTTTTGTACTTTTAGAAGGTTAATCCGTACAAATGAATCGTTGGATTTATGTATGCTTGTTTTGGGTTAATATATTTGCAATTTAGGTCTTAGGGCTTAAGGTTTAGTATTAAGATATTACAGGGCCACTATAATCAGAAAAAGCTGTTAGCCAGTTGGCTCCATCGACTCGAGGGTTGTAAAGCATTTCCTTCCAGGGACGTTTTCCTGCTGGATTATTCCCCCCTGGTGGACCTTAGGACATCCCCCCGGGGCATTCCCCTCGGTTAGGACATTCCCCCCAGATGCTTATGAATGTATAAATAATAGTACTGATATATATATATAATAAATAAATATAAATAAAAATATATATAAACTACATTTGATTGTATATATATATATATATATATACAATCAAATGTAGTTTACGCTTTATTAAAATAAAATCAACTCGATGTAATTAGAAGTTAGGACATTCCCCCGATGCTTATGAATGTATAAATAATAATACTGATATATATATATATATATATATACATATATATATACAATCAAATGTAGTTTACGCTTTATTAAAATAAAATCAACTCGATGTAATTAGAAGCATGGATAAATTGAAAGGATTGTTTTTTAAGGAAGTGAGCAGCAGTGGTGGTTGCAGTGGCTGTGGCAGCTGAGAGCTCTACAGGTCGGTCCCGTGGAAGTTCGGTCCTGCATGACGCCGGCAGGCAGCTGTTCGTACCCTTCAAAGCGGGCGCGAGCTAAGGCGTGCCGAACATTTGTGGACATGAGCGCTAATTCTAACTAGTGTACTGCGTATACATCTAGCTCAAGAGATCTAAATACGCCCTAATACTCGCTAACTAAAGAGCAGGATGTGGCGGACGGTGTCATGGCTTTCATCATCTAAGTGCTTGTGGCGGAAATGTGCGAATCGCATTCAGATGACGAGTTCGAGATGTGCATGGCCCATGGTATATGATCGGTGACAGTGGTCGTGGTCTGGAAGACGTTGTTTGCGGCAATGTGCATGGCGACGACTGCTGGCAATGTTTAGTAAGCCAAAACGTAGGTCAGCTCTGCAACACTAGACAGCAATAACGAGACAGCAGTTAGCGTTAGGGCGAATGTTTTGGAGACCCATTCGGTTGAGAGAAGTGAGCAAGGACTAAAATTAAAGCCTTAGGAGACAGTCTTTGTGGTTCTCTAAAAGTGGGCGAAAAATCGTTGCATGCAATGCTAGTTGGCTGATCAAGATTGGGCTTAAGTGATCCTTTTTGACAAGACCATCTCGTAACTCTGCGACAGTAACGGCAAAATCATCTTAATGCCGAGCTAAAGCTAAAATTTCGTTCCCTTTCTGACATTTCTTACACTCGTCAGTTGACCCTTGCTATATTTTATCCTAGTCTTACACAGTAGCTCCCGCAAAAATGGCAGTTGATTGGCAATTGTTTAGGGCGGCTGCTTTGGCCGATGACGTGGAAGTATGGTGCTTCAGCGCTGGCACAGTTCGGAGGGACTCTGCAAGCTATGGCGATATCATGTCGCCACGTGATTGCCGGTGAATAGATTAAGCAAAATTTCCGTGGATAGGCTCTAATTCAGCGTCGACGCTCACTATTTGTAATCCTTGTTCAGCCGCTAGGTTACCGTCAGCATTTGTGGAGCATTAAGGACTAGATCAAACTAGTGATGCACCGCCTCTGAGGTTGGATGTCGCACCTGCTCAGTTGCCCTATCTTTTTTGGCCCGTTGATGTCCTCGGCTAATTTCAAATGAAAATTATCTTAAAATTAATATGATACGAAAGAAACTTTTGGATTCATTTAAAGTTCAGATCTGTTAGCGTATATGTACCAGCTCAGCCTATTTCGATATTGTATGGCCGAATCTGTCTTTTTTCGTCGGCCGATATACCCTTTTTTCGTCGGCCGATATACAGCAAGTAGACAGGAATGGAAAATTGAGCTAATTTAACAATCTTGCTCTGTACAGTAGCAGATGAGCTTCTGCAGCTATCATCAAGACGGCTTCCAAGTAGCTGAAAACAACTACAGCTAAAATGATAAACTCGTAATAAAGCCCAATCTACCACCCTTTTTGATTTATCTAATTATGGGAATGCAGAAGCGTGTTCGGAGGTGCAAAAGAAACGTTTGGGAGTTGACCAATTTCAGCCAGATCTCGGTCAAAGCAAGAAGGTGACAGTTTTTCACGCACAAATATTTGCTTACTAACAAGGATGCACATTGAGCTCGGATTCCGATGACAAGCTTGAATTTCATTGCTTGGGTTATACCAGGCATTCCGATCACTAAGCTAGAGAGATTCCCACCAGCAATCGAGGGAGATCACTTAGGATGGTTCAAGATCATGCCAAAAGTATCGAACGAGCTGGACCTCAAGTCGCGACCTTATCCCAAGCTTTTCGGGGATTGCACTTCTGTACCGGGTAATTCGCGGACTTTAGCAACAGCAATGACATCAATACATTAAATTAAGCGACCATAGCGATATAATAATAGGTATGCACGGTCATAGGTAATAAGCAGGTTACTACAGATAATCCTAGAGGCTCTACTGCCACCACCGTCTTCTCAAAGAGAACAACCTACCCAGATAAGTGTGTTAAGAGAAAAATTCGCCAAAAACATATGTAACACCGATAATTACTATTCGTTGCAATAATGAAGTTAAATTTTGCTCAAGAAAAAAGCCCATATATTAAGTGATAAAACAGGCTAAACTGTGTTGCCTATATATTGGAACTATATGTAAAGTTCAAGCCGAATGGAAAACAGTTGTAATTGACTTTGAAGCAATCTTTTTGGTAATTTGTAGACGTTTGGTTAGAACAACTAGCCACTGATTGCATTGACAACTTGCGTTCGACAGGTATTAGGAACTATTTAAGGGGATCTGACTTCCGAGCTCATTGGTTGTGCTATCCAGTAATTCATGATCAGTCTCAAGATAGTTTGAAGGTGAGACAATCATACACTAGCTAATGCATAGGTTGAGCTACATCCTAGAAAATGCTTGTTGTAAGAAACCCGGTATAAAGTAATGTACACGGCCCTTCGTCCACTGGTGTCTCCTTTATGTAAATCACCAGCTTGCTAACGATACATAGAAACGATTCTCTTTCTTATGCACAGGGGTCCACACTTACTCGTTTCCTTAATATATCATCCCGAACTACTGCACCGGTTTAAGCTTCCATGTTCTTTTTTAAATTATCTATCCACCAAAAATTAGCTGTTTTATTTCTCTGCTAACGTGTGGCTAATTAGAGAAGCATAGGCTCTGCATGTCCAAGGCAACGGAAACCAAATAAACCATTGAGAGGGAGAGAGAGGGGGTCGGATTTGCAATCAACTTGTGTTTGTGCATATATAGGGAGCATTCATGAACGGGCCAAGGCAACGCTCATGATTTATCATGCGGAATTCAACCTCTCTTAGTGCGAAAGTGCTGGTATCAAGAGAGCGGACATATTACTTTACTTTTTATGTTCAAATGTGAACTATAAAAATAAGGTACGCGTAATTAAAACCTATTGCATGAGAAGTCTCAACTGTTTCGACTCCAAGCTCGGTTTTACAAAATCGAATGAGATTGGGTTTCAGTCACATAGTCGCATTGGGGTGGTAGGTCATCTACTGGCCTCGGGATGGTCAGCCACCTGGTCACCTTAGAGCAGTAAACCCCTGATGTGGGTGAGTTTGTACAGCTGACTGGTGACGAGCAATGCACCCTCCGACCTAACTATTTCTACCCAAGCTTCAAATGAGGTCATTGAATTAGCCACGATCGGGTTACCAAGAGTACTGATGTGTTGCGTTTTCCTCTGTGAGGCTAAGTCGGCCAGGCCTGACCTGTGGCTCGTCCTCGCTAATACCTGCCTATTAGGCAGCCTGCCGAGGCCTCAGCTGCCACCAACAGAAGTCGACCCCGGCTGCAGCTCACCGCCCGAACTAGTTCACTGTCGTGTCGAGGCTGTTCACGCAAGGATTCGTTGTATACACTGGACCGTGACGGTTATGCCATCACCGCTGGAGCCACGTTTGAAGCATTGCTCTTACAGGAAGAGTACCCAGCCTAACAATCTTCAGGCTTAAAGTCGAGTTAATGTTCTAGTCCACATTGACACTCCTAGACGATTAAAATCTTCTAGTCAATGAGTGGTCTGATTTAGGCGAAGGGAACGGAGCCGTGGCTGCAGTCAATACGTGCAATGCACAAATTCGATATATGTAGTCAAGACAGGCACGCCTTCTACCTAAGAAAAGACGAAACTTCAGGGCCAACTCAAAATATATTCACACATTCGTTCACCCTGAGGTCACGGTCAGCAAGAAACAACACGATACTGGTTTTCAGCTATGTTTCTCAACATTAGAATGCATGTATGTTACACAATGAGTTTTCATTTCCTGTAAAGCAGTGATTTGAAAACCAAAATTTGAAAACCAAACCCTATTCATTGATAGCATTGCTCTAGGCGTTGCCGTAAAATTATCTGCAAAGGCCTCCTGGAAAACCGCAATGCACTCCAATCCACTGCATCTACGGCAACACAAATAAAAGTACATTCTGCCAGGTTTCGATTATATTGCACATTAAAGCACACTGTTTTGTGCACACGCTCAAAAGAATTCAGGAAATTGTGCATACGATCACTCTGCCATTAGTGATAATCCCATGAAAAGAATAGGCAGATAATGCAATCCAATCTAATCCACTGAAAACAATTCTCAAGTCGTCAACACGATGCACTAATGTACATTTCATGTAGGAATAGACTCAATTTTGATGATTTTGATTTTGACATGATTTTAAAATACACTCACACAATATCGTTGCACAGCGCTAGTCGAGCTCAATTTTGAATTGCACGATGGCAAAAACACTTTTATCAACGAGCAGTGAGCCAGAGGGGCGCAACAGTGTTGAGATAGGAAGGAGTTAAATGCAAACCTGGAAACTGTTAGGCCAACTGTGGTGATTTGATATTTAGCATTGATCTGCTACCCTAAGGAGCGGCTGATTGATCTCTGGTGGCCTGTCAACCAAGGCCATAACTAAGTCCAAAAAGAACCGCTTGGAACTTTTTCAGCATTCAAGAGGGACAGTGTCGCTTCGCCGGCGTTCGAATGATTGTAGTAATTCCTTACCATAATGGCCCGTGGTGCAGGACCCAATACTAATTCTGCCAAGCTCTTGCCCCATTGTCCCAGCTAGTTATTTAAAAATAGAGCTACAGTCGCTGAGATAATTCGGCGTAGCCTTCACTTTTTTTGTAGTCCCTGTGAGAGACTCGTTTTCTCTTAAAACGATGGAGGAGAGCGTGCTGTTCACACCTGAACGACGATCACGAGACACCACAGCCAGCGCTACGAGAATTTACCTAACGCCATACGTACGGTCGTATAATGCCAGCAAAGTTTATCTCACAATTTATATTTTTGCTTGTGTCTGTACGTGGCAAGGTGCTGGATTATTGATTTGCAGCTGCGAGCCAGAGTTTGTTCGGTTAAGCAGGGCTGAGTTATTTTCTCTTTTGCTTAACTGCCCTCACTGTTCCATCCTTTCCGAACGTGGAAACAGGAAAATCTCAAGGGAAAGTAAAATCTCATCGCCCACCTTCGTCTTTGCAGCTTATTTGCAAGATTTTTCCAGCTCCCAATGACATGAAATGTGTTGAATACATTAAATCAATCGTGTAGAACTAGATTGGGTCACATTTTGAGCTCGGTAACGTCACCTGCCTTTCAATTTTATCCCAATCAAAGCAGATTGCCGTGGATCGCTGTAGCTCGTCTAACCGGCGGATTGCCGTAATCCATTGCACCAGCTTCTTGAGGGCAGTCTTGGCTCCGGCTCTGAGGCCGGTAACACCCTGGATGGCAGAGCAGCCGGCCAGCGGTTGGCTACCACCCACTCGTGTTGCCGACTTCGGGTCAGCCAACGCGGCTTACTGCCCGGCTGAGCACCACAATTGGCCACATCGGTGATACTACAAAGGGGTCAGGTAAGAAACATGCAAATACGCCGGAAGTGGCTAAAGTCTCAATGGTCAGAGGAATCTGGAGTCCCAGAACCAGTCAAATTAAGGGATCGCCATACAAAAGAAGCTTTTAAATCAGATAGTAATATATTCAACGGTAGCTTCTAATTTTTTTGACCATCGTAGGAGACACATGACATGTAATACAAGGAAGATCGTGGTGAGAAGCTCGTTTAACAACAACAATCTGCAGAGGTCATAAGAATATTGAAACAGATAATGGCGAATGCTGGAAATGAAGCTCCTAAAGAAGCTTAGTTTCTATCTTTCTCATTAACACGGTATATTAAGAGCACAATTGATTAGAAGAGATTAAATTATTGCTAAGCAGCACTGTAAATGGAACTTGAAAACCACTATGGGTCACCAGAGGCATAGTATAGAGCCAAACTTAAAGTACATAATGTAGTTGTAGTTGTAGTTGTAGCAGTAGTAGCAATATAATATTACGCTGCTGCTGCTTCACTAAGAGACCACATGTTTTTCATGGCCAATCACAGGCGATCAGGATGCTTTATTTTTCAGGAATACTTCGTAGATGGTAATCGTAATAATAATGATAGCAATAATACATTTGTATGACATCTTTTGGAAAATTATTACTGTACGGCCAATTTAAGTATGCCTTATAAGATGATGTTACTGGGGAGATAATAAAATGCACAATGTCACAGCAAATAATTACCAAAAATGATAAATCATCTAGTTCCAGCTGAGGTAGTAAACATCAGGGTAGATTTGAGGTACCTTTCCAACGATTTCATATAATAAAAAAATCTGGATATAGGTCGGGAGTGCGTTAAAGGTTAAAAAAAGGTAAACTTCAGGCATTGTCTAAATACGGTTTGAAGTTTATTCGATACACATTTACTGAACCTGAGTCAGGGGAGTGGGTGGCACAACGCCTGGCATGGTAAACCTTGGGTTCACATTTTTATTTGGCTGTAGGCAGTAGTTACTTCTCCCTTCAACTAATCGCTACTCTTCTACTGTATAAGAATCAACACAGGACCGAGCACGATACTTTCCTGGCTGTTGTAAGCATTTCTATGCTCCTTTTGCCAATACACTTAATTCATCGGATCTGCTTAAGTGACTAGCGGTAAGAGTACATACTAGTTTAAGTGTACTGGATATCCTGACTTTGCCGCCTTTAAGTGGTACCCGGGACAGGAATGCACTAGCCCAACTGGCATTGGAGAAAAATTAGTCTATTGGCCACCGGGCTAATGAAGATCGGCAGACTTACATCCGACCAGAGTAATCGGCAAATAGGTACGATACCACTTACGGATGACTGCATACGATACAATTCACAAGCATTGATCTGGCATTCAATTATTAGTACCTTCTGCATTTTCGCTTAGTGGAGCCACGTGCGATATAAAAGCTGACAAGTCTAATAAATGCCTAGAAATTTGCGGTTAATGCTCGTTTTAGTGTGCCAGTGGTCTTATGCAATGAAGGCGATGCCAAATACAATTAAATTTTAGCTAGAATGATATTTTGCTTCTAAACCATTAGCTGAGCAAGAATGCATAGCACTCGCTCCAACAAAAGAGCAATCAAAAGACGGTCGCAAGTGCGTGCTAACTCGAAGGTTCGCAAAAATTCTCGCCCTTTATAGCAGCACATGCACTAGGTGGCTACGGGCGGTCGCCGAGAATCGACGGTGCACGACGCAGCGACACGATTTATGTACATTCTTTCCTGAAGAGGCCTAAGTAGAGCTGGGGGACGCAGTTTAGCTGCACAACGTTTCCCAAGCATCGCACTTCCCAGTAGCCGTGCTTTCGCTTGTGCCAGTGCTGCGCTCGTGAAACGTTCATCCGTGGTCACCCGTCGTGCAAAGGCTAGTGGCCGGAGAATACGCCGCTGCAGCCGCTCCCTACGACCGAATGGACTACAGACGACGCAGTTGCACAACTAGGCGACGCGGCGACACCACGAGCAGGGCCGGGCACTGAGGCAGCAAACTTCTATTTAACGATGCTGAATTAATTTTGACGGTTAACTTTTACGAATAAACGGTGAACTTTTATTTCATTCCTTGCTTTTCTACAGCCGGATTAGACTGAGCTATTCGAAAGCTAAAAGCACGAATACAGCATACAACTTTGTCTTCACAGGGGCTCCAAATTACCGACTCCACCTGGAATTTACTACTTGGAATACTTGGTATTGGAATTTATGACTCCGAACATCTGTAAAATCTAAATCTGAAAGCCTGTAGAGCTGCCTTCTAAAGCTACTGGGTGCCTTACAATTGCCAAAATTACATAATCATATCTGCTATATATAATAATTATAACAATTATACAATAACTACAATATAAATTCCAACTGCAAGAGTACTCTGCTGTTAAAAAAGACGAAAATTTTAAAAGGCAGCTGCATATGATTGCATCAAAGCTGCTGACCTTGCGAAGTGGCCTTTTCCTTATCGTAATTGGCTTCTAATCGCCGGTGGCAATTTTGTCTGTCCGTTTGGAATTAGCCGACCATGGTGGCTTGTTCGCCGAGGCAATCGTAGCGGGCACTTTGGTGGGTACTTAAACTTACAACCAAGTGTACAAATTGCATGTAACTGAAACTACAGCAGAATCAGCCAAGGTAACTGATGGCACCAAATACACGGTTTCCCTCGCCAGTACACGTACTTGCACACACTGTAGAACATTGCCTTGCCACAGCAAAGAGTGTAGTCAGCATAGAATAATGAAGTTGACTGTCTTTCACTGGAAGCACAAAACTATACCTCGTCGGACATTGGTGCTTTACATATCACACCAACGCTTGTCCAAGAAGATGCCAAGTGAACCTCATACGATTATGAGATTACAGGCACGTCCAGAAATATTTTAATATTCAAATCAAAATACTAGCTTATTTAATAGCCTCTTTTGTTTAGCAACAGAAGAGCTGGATGTCTATCGATACCATTTGCAGTGGCAAAGCAGGATCACCCATTGCAGGATTAGAACCCACGACAACGCTCCAGAGGTAGTGAAAAGCGACCACCATCCTGAATGATGGGACGTCGTCAAAGAAATGAGGATGCACTGCACAGAGACAGTAAGGCAAATGCATTGGCAAAACGCACATTGAGGCGTTGAAGCTAATCTCATGCTAGAGCGATGCTTGCGAAGTCGGGGGTCAAGTAACTAAAGAGCGTCGTTGCATTCACAGCAACAGATGCTCCGGCACTGAAGGCACGTAGCAAATCGGATTCCTAATTGATTCTAATTGACAAAATTCCATTAAATAAACGCAATTACCGTCCTCGCAGACTCCGGGATTCACAAGTCAATATTCGAAAATAATTTGAAGCATTTTTTAGTCTCATCTGGGCCTTTGCTCGTACAAAGTTAATGTATGTTTGCTGTCATCACCACTTTAAATACTGCAAGTATGAATAAGACCGCATATGGCATGCTTCACTTTTTCTGAGATTACTAGAAACCAAGTCTTTTTTTACATGCACAAGTAAATTTTCACGGAATTTGAATTCCGGATGTATGGTCAACTTGACTGCAATGAAAGCTTTCCAAAACAATTGATGAATATTCGACTTTATATAATGTTCAATCTTACTTAGGGTGAGTATTTTGGCTATCTAGGGAGTCCTTAGACATTTAGCTCAATCACATGGCCCCCTTCACGTTACCCATGACCAGATAATCCCCCAATCGCAGTTGAGCCTGACAGAAGTAAAATCCGCTATTAGGTAATGCAGAATTTGCTAGATGCTTTTACAAATTATTGAGCTCACCTGGGATAGGCTTTGGCTAGCAACATGAACGATGATCGATGCACTCCTGCCCAAGTACACAGCTATCAATTTATTTAATAGTCACATTTGAAAACGCAGTGAGTGTTTACTTTGTGTAGCTTTGCAGAACCTTAGGCAGAGCACCAAAAAGAAGTTTTGTAGGATCGCCTGTAGAATGAAGCAGCTCGATGCCTGTACCGATTGTGCTCGCCCAGACCAAGACCGGCTTCTACCTCGTCTGTGTCATCTGAGGGTAAACATTGTGCATGCGCTGCTTCCTCGGGCAGATTTCTTAAATATAACGTCCAGAATGTCGGCAACGACGTCTATCCAATTTTGTTGCACCAAATAAGCCTATGCACAGGTACATTTTGCTGTGTCCAGTTGGGTAATTACAATTTTACCGGTCTTTCAATTTCTTTTCGGTAAAACGTCCAGTGCCAGAGTTGCATTAAAGCTTGCAACTCTATGCTCTCTCCGATTTGGCTCCTTGCCCTGGCTCTGTACCCTTTTTACGAGCCACCCTTAGTTCGTCTGAGCTTTCGGGTCCTGTTCTAGTATCTATTCAAAGAAGGTGACGGTCGCATCGCCTCAGGGCAAGAGCGGGAGGTCCCTCTTATTTGAATCGAGCAGAGGATTGCTGAGCACCATCTAAGTGGAGTGTCGTTAGCCTGGACAATGGTTGTGACAGCCCTTCTCATCATAACAAAGTTAGCGAGCCACATCACTCTGTGTGGCCGAGCCCAGCATATGCATTCCAGACAGTTGCCTGTGTTGAGTTATCTAGCCCCCTGTCCCAGCTTGCATACACCTACGGAGCTTTAATATTCCTTGCATGGGTTATCTTTGCACTGTCGAGCCATGGTTTGTCCCAAAAACTACCAGACAGCTGGTGGCAGTTTGCGATAAAAAGATGACCCCAAAGATGCCCCCAACACAGGCATGTGCACCAGAATGACTAGTCATCTTAAGAAAGTCAATGTCCAAACACCCTCCACTCGATAGCCAACGGCTGCTTACACACTGAACTGTCATAGGATCCGGTCCCAGTGCTATTAGGCCATTTAGTCATCCCTCACAGCACTTAGCCATTATACTCCTTCCCCCTTCCTTGGCCATCAAACGACCTCATCCCAGCTGTGACTGTGGCGGCAATAACTGCTTGGATTATCAATAATGTGGTAGTTACCATACAGTTCACTTCTCAATGTAAAATACAGTCCCAATAGCTGTGAAAGTCTTGACTAGTGTGCATGTGCAGAATGGCGGCTATTAGGAATGCAGACATGGGTAGAGTGTCTCTGCTTGTTTTGCTCGATCTTTCTGCAGCTTTTGATACTATCGATCACACAGTTCTTCTTGAGAGCCTCACATCTCGACTGGGCATCACTGGCACTGCTCTGCAGTGGTTCAGGTCCTATCTCAGTGGGAGACTCCAGAGTATTGACGTGAATGGACGAAGATCATCTGAACTACCTCTGAAATATGGAGTACCTGAGGGCTCCGTGCTAGGTCCGGTTCTTTTCACGGTTTATACTCTCACTCTTGCTGATGTGATTGTCAAGCACAATCTAGGCTTTCACTTCAATACGAATGACACTCAGTTGTATCTTTGCTTCGATCCCTCCCAGCCTTCGAGCAACTCAAATTCTCTCAACTCACTTGCTGCATGCATTGATGACATCCGCAAATGGATGGCAGCAAATTTTCTAAAACTAAACGATGACAAAACTAACTTATTAGTTATGGGCAACCCAGTGTGATTCAGAGATTGGAAAGACTGTCTCTCAAAATTGGCTCTGCCAGCATATCTCCTGTGGAATCAGCTCGAAATCTAGGTGTCATATTCCAAAGCGACCTCTCGTTAGACGACCATATCAGCTCCACAGTCAACTCTGCCTATTTTCAGCTTCATAACATTGCTAAAATTCGTGCTTGATTAGATAAGGATACCACGTCTAAGTTGGTCCATGCATTCGTGACAAACCCTCTCGACTTCCGCAACTCACTGCTTACTGCCCTACCAGAATGTGCAATAAAAGGCGTATTCATAATCATAAAAAGGCTTATTCTAATCTTTGTTATTGGAAGCAATGTTGCCTATGAACATATGCTGTACATTCAGCATCAGGAAGACGTTGATGTTTAGTTATATGGAGTGCAATCCTCCAATGGCTTCATTCGGACTATTTAAGAGTAAATTGGCAAGTTTAAGAGGGTTCTGGGCTTCAGCCTTGATTTGACGTGCTTTGATTGATGTCTGATGTAGATGTTTAGCATAGATGTCAAATGTTAAAGACTTATGCTGATGTCATCTACTGCTCCTACGTGTAAGTTCTACCCTCTTTCGCTTCTGAGGTTTAAATACAGAGTTTTAGGGCTCGACATACCGGCTTCCAACCTTAACTGTAACCTTTACCCTTAGGCTACAAGAGCTTCGCCATTGTGGATACACTGCTGTGTGTTGCCGTTGATTGCACACATGGGCTGCCATAAGGCCAGCCTTGTGATATCTACTGTGATAGTTTTACTAACCAAAAAATCGCGTTCGTAGATAGCAAGTTAGTTTTGTTCACTCTCCTGGCTATCAACAAGTTTCCTTCTTAGCCATACCAGACAGCATTAAATGGTTAAGCTGCTCGCCTGAACAAGGTCTGGGTGAGGTCTTGGGCCCGAGCCCCGTGGCATAGGCGAAGTGACTACGTTCTAGTAGGGCACTATACAAATAAATTATATTAATATTATTATCTACTGGTGGAGTGTTGTTTCACGGATGGTCTCAACGGCAGTTATCGAGTAGTGCGGTTGTCTTGCAATTACAATCTGTCAAATGGTCTTATTAGACGAGCTTCAGAGAAACTGTCCCTCAGTTTTGTTAGCTTTTCATGGACGGCAGGAAGTTTTGGTAGTCCACTGGAGCATAGTCAGTGGCAGCCTAACTGTCAGCAGTCAGGGTTTTTGTGTGTTCTGACCCTATGTGTATTCGGTAATGGTCACGCCTGCGGTAGTATATGTGACTGGAAGGATGGTGGAATGATCCTAGTAGTTTTACTTGGACAATCTGAAGTTAATCAAGCAGTTCCAGAATGTGCCTCGCGAGAGCAAGCTGAAGGACTAATGGTTCAGCACAAAATTGCTGGTTCGTCTTATTAAAAACATCAGCACACCTCATCAAACCGGGCCTACTGAAGCACTTGCGACCACATCAAGCAAGATAGCTAGTTGGCCTCTGCAAGTCAAGGCACAGGCTCTGGCACGTGCTCTGGCACATGCCAGCACTGGAGATTTCGTTACCAACTTGAACCTTCGAATAATTACAGACCAAGCTACCTGGGACACAGGCAGTTCAGCTTGTGCAGCTCCATCATCCAGATGCGCCACAGTAGTGTCGCATATTCTCAAAAATCAGCCGAGAATTCGACTTTTATACTGCTGCTTTCAGAACATCTGTAGTGGGGAGGCCATGAACTGAAGGTGGAGTTGCTGTTATCGTGCGCTCAAAATTCAACTTCAAGCCATTTGCAGTACCCTCGAAGCAATCTTTTGAATTAATTGTCTTGGTCTCACCCGAACGCAAGCTACCGATAGTGGCAGTAGTCTATCGCCCACCAGGTACCAAATCCTCCTTTATCTCAGATTTCTCCGATTTCCTTTCGATTTAGTGTGCAAGAAATCGATTCTTTCTTGTTATGGGGGATTTCAGCGTTCACCTTGATAACTTATCAGACACTTTAAGCACTGAATTTCGTGCATTGACTGACTCATTGTCTCTTGTGGCTCATGTGTATGGCCCTACAAACATCAAGGGTCACACTCGACCAGATTATCTCATACAACGGCACTTTGTCATCACCAATTATTACCATATCCTGCCTATCTGACCACATGCAGATCTCATTCAATCAACAATGTGTGCCCACCTCCATCTCTAAAATAACCTGTGAATCGCGAAACCTCAAGACCCTCGACATAGATGCTGTCCGTGCAAGAAAATCTGCTTCGACTCTACTGCTCAATCCTCCCTCCAATCTGTCATCATTGATAGAGAGCTACAACACGGCATTAGCTGACAGGCTCGACGAGTTTGCACCTCTGACAAAGTGCACGGTGCGCCCCCGCCCAGATGGCCTATGGTTTGCCACAGACGATAAACAAGCCAGGTCTACTAAACGAAAGCTTGAAAGAGTATACAAAAGATATGGACTGACTGTCTATCGACAGGCATACGAAGACTACTGTAGGTCGTACCAATCGATTCCAGCAAAGGCCAAGTCTAGCTTTTATAAAAATATTGTTGAATCACAGATTTAAAATAAAAAATTGCTGATATAGACGATCAACGATCTCCTCAACCGCTCCCAGATTAGCTCATTACCTGATGATCCTTGTGATGATCTAGCCGATCGCTTCTCTCGATTCTTTGTGCAGAAGATGGAAAAGCTCAGGGATTCCATCCCTGCGATGAGAAAATCCCCACTAGAAAGCTGCTCCCCGATTCCCGGCTGCTCCTCAATGTCTGCATTTAAGCAGGTTACTGATGATCTCTTCTTAAAGTTCATATCCCAATCAAAGAAGAACAAGTCCTCTGGACCCTATTCCATATGTCCTGCTCCTACGTTGCATTGATCTGCTGCTGCAATGCATAACTACCATCATTATATGTCATTAGCCTCAGGTCATGTCCCAGCACCTTTAAAAATGCTGTAGTCAGGCCAATTCTCAAGAAAGCGACACTAGACCAAGAGAACTTGAGCAACTACTGCCCAGTCTCCCTTCTACCATTTCTATCAAAGACGCTGGAACGGGTCGTGGCTGACCAGCTGAACTCAAATATTGAAACCTCAAATCTTGCTAGTAAGTTCCAGTCTCGCTTAAGAGCTAATCACTCCAAAGAGTCAGCATTGCTTAGGGTGTACAACGACCTACTTAGGAATGCAGACAAAGGTAGAGTGTCTCTTCTTGTTTTGCTCAATCTTTGGGCAGCTTTTGATACTATCAATCTAAAAATTGTTTCAGAGCGCCTCTTATCTCACCTGGGCACCACTGGCATTGCTCTACAATGGTTCAGATCATATCTCAGTGGGAGGCTCCAGAGTATTGACGTGAATGGACAAAGATCATCCGAGGTTCATCTGAAATATGGGGTATCTCAGGGCTTCGTGCTATGTCCGTTTCTATTTACGCTTTATACTCTCCCTCTTGCTGATGTGATTGCCAAGCACATTCTTGGCTTTTGCTTCTATGCGGATGACACTCAGTTGTACCTTAGCTATGATTCCTCCCAGCCTTCGAGCACCTCGAATTCTCTCAACTCATGTGCTGCGTGTATTGATGACATCCACAAATGGATGGCAGCAAATTTTCTGAAACTAAACGATGATAAAACTAACTTACTAGTTATGGGCTAACCCAGTGTGATTCACAAATTGGAAAGGTTGACGCTCAAAATTGGCTCTGCCAGCATATCTCCTGTTAAATCAGCTCGAAATCTATGTGCCATATTCCAAAGCAAGCTTTTGGTAGTCGACCATATCAGCTCCACAGTCAAATCTGCCTATTTTCAGCTTCATAACATTTCTAAAATTCGGGCTTGTTTAGATAAGGATACCACATCTAAATTGGTCCATGCATTTGAGACATCCCCACTTGATTTCTATAACTTGCTGCTTACTGGCCGACCGGCACGTACAATCAGGTGATTACAGCTTGTGCGAAGCTCGGCAGCTAAGCTTGGCTGTCGTGAACGTCGCAGGTGCCACATCACACCACTTTTCGCCGACCTGCACTGGCTACCAGTCAAGCAACAGACCTACTTCAAAGTTTTGTCGTTCACTTTTAGGTCACTTCATTCTTTGGCTCCAGCCTATCTCTCAGATCCACTCCCCCACCAAGCCAAGCATCGTACCACCCGCTTTTCGGAATCCAACTGTTTACAAATACTGCGTACAAATCTCAAATCTTTGGAGACCGTGCATTTACTTCGTCTGCTCCCAAAGCCTGGAACTTCCTCCCGAATAGCTTCAGAACATCCCCTGACCTGACCACTTTTAAAAAGAACTTGAAAACACACCTATTTAGGACAGAATTTATTGGGTCCCTGTGATTCGCCGTTCATGTGCTTACGCATTCTGACACTAAGCACGCTGCCACTAACCAAATTTGCATGCTGACCCTGTGCATGTTACCCCTAACCACGTTGTTCATGTTGTTTATCAATCATATTACTCACCATTCAATCGCGATCCTTTGCAGCAAATGTAAAGCGCCTTGGAAGAGATTGAGTTCTCTGAGGGCGCTTTATCAAGTGCATTGTTATTATTATTATGGGGTTATACTTTCACTGGCAGTTGGTAATTACAGGATCATGCTCTGCAGTGGCACTTCGTAGGTTTGCTAGCCAGGAGAATCAGGGCTAGCCAGAGAAGTCTGGGAAAATGGCTGAACTTCTGTAACTCACTGCTTGCTGACGTACTGGCACGTGCAATGAGGTGCTTACAGCTGGCACCAAACTCTGTAGCTAGGCTCATCGGTCGTGAGCGACGCAGTTGCCACCACACACAGCTTCTCACGGACTTGAACTGGATACTAGTCGAGCCACGGATCGACTACAAGGCTTTGTCGCTTACTTTTTGATCTCTTCATTCTTTGGCTCAGGCCTACCTATCAGATCTACTCCACCACCAGGCCAAGCATCGCACCACCCGCTTTTTGGAAACTCACTGTTTACCAATACCTGGTACGAACCTCATGTCCTTTGCAGACCGTGCATTGAGTTCGTATGCTTCCTAAGCCTGGAACTCACACCCGACGTGCATCACGACATCCCCTTACTTGACCAAATTAAAAAAGAAATAAAAAACTCCCCTATTTATGACAGCTTTTGGTGGGTCCGTTTGATTCGTTCTTTGTGTGTCAATTCGTGCTGACACTGCATTCAGAATAGAACCTAACAATACCATGCATGCTGTTTATCAAGCATGATACCACTCACCATTCGATCGCGATCCTTGCAGCAAATGTAAAGCGCCTAGAAAGATATTTAGTTCTCTGAGGGCGCTTTATCAAGTGAATTATTATCAATTTTATTATTATGAATCATGATGAACCCTGCACCCGCGAGCTGAAAAGGCAATTAGAAAGATTTGCAAGGTGAAAGTGATATGCGTCACTCACCTACAAGACAAATCTGGGAATCTCTTAAGTGCTTACTGGTGACCCAAATCAGTAAAGCAGTGGCAGCCAAACCATGTTTGCAAAAAATAAGAGACACAATCAGTAATGGCTTCAGTTTTTTTAGTTACGCATAGGCGGGAGTAATACATTCAAATTTTCTAAATTCACATCTACACTGCTATCAGTATAAGCTGTACTGCTATTTTTGGGTAGCCCTTATAATTACCTCCGGCTCAATCAGAATTTAGTGAGTTGTTGGTTATAAGTCAAAGGCCACGGGGAATTCTAGGAAATTGGCAGCCTAGCACTGCCTTATCTCTCTTTAGGAATTTTGCATAGGCTTAAATTATTACGATCGGTATTGATTTATCACAATGCATGCAATTGTGATTTGATACCTAGGTCAACTTAATGTAAGAGCAAACGATGGAATCTTGGCCAGCTGTCAGGATAATCGGCAAATGGAAATGATGTCAATTGGCAGGCTGTACTTGCAATACTAAGCAAATATAATCTTAGAGGTCTTAGCTGTAACCTGGACCACTGCTGGTCTACTAGGCATTTGCTCAGGGAATACAACGTAACGTGAGGAACCAAGCTTGCAGAGAAGTAAGTTAGCTTGTATTTTAGTTAAAATAAATCACCAAACCTATACTGACTGAGCACATACGAGCAGTGTAACCTTTTATTTTAATGAAGCCCTTATTAAGCTGAACTTCAAGATTACTTGAAATGCATTCATCATATCATACGAAACATTTACATGTATATTTCACTAACGCGACTGTACAGGATCTCTGACAGTGGTAAGAGAAAACCATGACTATAGAGGAGTTCTTAAGATGAAACGACTTTAAACGTTGCTAAAAAATGTGCTCATCGGAGAGCGCTCTGTCAACATTGTTTCTTTGGCAGGTTCTTTATGCTATTGCTATCGTAAGCTTTCTAGTTCAGCTTTGTGCAAGTTTGTGTAACTTTCTTTTTGAATAAATGTATTTCTCAATAATAACCTCAAGTATGACAGCAGCCTGGAATTGGTTCTTTTACTATACAAGATGCAAAGGTAGATACGTTGACAGCAATAGCCCATCTTATTTCCACAGCTGGAACTCAACGCGTTTAATTATGGGTATCTCCATTTAGTGGCCGAAATGAAACAGCTGACCATTTCAGGCAACAGCATTTAAATGGCTGCTGTTAACATACACGTGTCTCCTACTGTTGCCGTTACTGCGTTTGTGTGGAAAGAATTGATATGTTATTGAAAACCAATTATAGACACTATAGACAAAATGACTCTTATAGTTTTCTCCCATGCAGCTAATTTGCAAATTTTGGAGGAATCAAAATAGACGAGGAGAAAATCCTAATTCTGCAATGCGCGTTTGGGCAGCTCCAAGTGATAAGCTACAAATTTACTATGAAGTGGAGGTTCTAACTCAGTCTTTGGAGGTTGTTCTAACGTAATCTCTGATGACAATGGCAGTGACGATAGATCTTGTTCTGCTGAGCTCGATGAGTTCGATGCGCCCGCTCAGAAAATAAAGGCCGTCAGGAGACACAAAATCACTTCACCGAAGTATATTAACTGCAGCTATCAGGCTGAGCTTAACACTGGTACAACTGTGCGGCTGGTCGAATTTTGGTACCTTCGCTGCAATAATTGTAGCACATTTTTATAGCTCCCTCAGTCTTGGACTCGATCTCTGGCATCGCCGGAGTCTCTCTTTCGTTCGAAGAGACGCAAGTAGCTGAGGACGTAGTGACTCGGCTGGCAACAACACTACACTTATTTTCGGACACAACTGCATGCTGAGAGTCACGTCAGCTCAGTCGGCGGCCAGCATTCGGGCCTTCATATCGGTGGATGTGTCTAGCAATAAAGCTAGGTTGAATAGTTTTCTCGTTCTTATAAGCTTACAAAGCATAGAAACGTCCCATAAAGCATGCAACCGGTTACTTGGATATATTAGAGCAGCTTCAAGTTACTGTAGTACATTCAACATGTGTGTAATTTTATAATGTTTTTACTGACTTGATACATGATTTTACATAGGCTGTGAGAGAACAAGCTCTTACTTGGTGCTCAATACATGGTGTGAAGGAAGCACTCAGACTGTGATCTCAATTTATTATCTAGCATGACTAGGCACTTCTGTAAATTAATCGGGAATGGTTTTGCAAAGTATTTTTGAGACTCGGCATAACCTATTCAAGTGCTCTCGTTACTTTATGAACATGAAAGAATAACTGTCTCAAAATAATAGATTTATTCTAATTTGTTTCTAATAAAGCTGACCCTTGCGATGCCAACACATAGTGGTGTATTCAATTTCATCGAATTTAAACTATCTAAACGATATCTAGGAAACCACACTCATAATGAGGACATACTGCAAGGAGAGTGATGGAACCTTACCTAGCAGGCACGTCAGTCATTGCAATATTGTATTCCTCCATCGGTGTATAATTTGATCGCCCACCATCTTAATAAAGTCTCGTCTCTTTTCAGGCACATTACATTAGTTAGGGGCGACAAATAAACAATATGGTCTAAAGGATACATTTACCTATATCTTGCTCTGGCCGAGCTCCTCAGCCGATGGGCCAAACATGGTAGGTAATAGAGGAGAGATAACCACTTCTCTACTGAGTTTATCAGTAATTTTAAGGTAATTCCTTGAAAGAACAAAGTTAATGTCGTCACAGAGAATCAAGATAGCGTTTGCTTCGAATATCCATGATAACACTTTATGTAGGGCGGTGGTTTACCACGACTTTGGTCCCAAAGCTGTTAGTTCGAATCTTGTGATTGTTGATCCTTTATTGCTGCTGCACATGATGGTGATGACCTCAAAGCCTCTTCTGCCGCTAGACAAAAGAAGCTTCTAAATCAGCTATTTAATTTTTATTGATTTCAAACTGGAGCTTGTTCAAACTGTGCTGGCATGTTTGGAGCATTCCCTAATGTTCAGACCAAGAATTCATAACCAAGTTGAAAGCGAGTAGACGTATAAATCTCAGTGACTGGGCTTTTGGCCTGAGATTACACGCACAGTTGATTAATAGATCAAAAGGCAAGCTTTTAACTTTTAATCGGCGTAATGTAACTATTGCCTAACTGTGTAGAGATATTACTTCTTTGCTCTTGCTGATCACGCCACGTAATCGGGAGTCATATAAACTTCACTTTTTGGAATGCTTGGGAGCAGTCAAGCATATGCATAGTAAAGCGATGCTTGTCAAACTTTGAAGCAATTGAAGCCCATATATATTACCCGTGCAACCAGGAAAGATCGCAAGTCAATAGAACCAAATTGAGTTTAGGCAGCAACGTCCATCTAGTGACTTCGTTATCTTTCCATTATGCTATCTCTAAGCAGTTTCACCACTTACGCCATAACTTTATCTAAAACAAAAGGGCAGCTAGCTTCTGGCGTCTAAATTGGTCTAGTTGCCACTTGGAAGTGCCCTTATATCTGATGATTGACAAAGCAGTTCCTGGAGATGCATTGCATTGTAAATTAAGCCGACCTATCTCAAGGTACCTCCCACGTGAATGTTAGGCAATTGGTCCTGTCGACTAGGCTTAATCATTTCGTACCCACAGTCTCGTTATATTATGCGTAGGCTAAGCTGTGCTTCAGGCCTGTCTTTAACTAGTAAGAATGGCACTTAATGCATCTATAACCTAATGAATCAGAACCCTAATCAGTAAAGAATGTATTAAAAAAATGTTAATTACAGCAATATTAATAATACACAAGAGTTCCCCACCTGTGGACTCGCTATACTGATTCAAAGTAGAGTAATAGTAAGTTACAGGCCACTTCTAGTTTTGGCTGTCACCATCTTTCCGCTTGACCTGGAAAGTACTGGTAGACGACCTCGATTTAAATATTCAAGAATTTTGTTGAAGCTTCTACAACGTGCACCTTTTCTAGGTTTTTGCTTCGGTGTGCTACATATAAACGGCTATCACGTGGTTAGACGTAAAAGGTTGTCTACACTCTAACATGTTATTGCTAAAAAAATGAACAGCCTTATAAAGTAAGCAAATTTTGTCGTAACTGGAGTGTTGCTAACTTGAAGACTTAGCTTTGAACACATACATTAAATTGCAATCACTTGTACCTTCTCTGTCGTAATTTTCTTAGGTAAAGGTGGTATTTATTCAGCAACTCAAAGATTTCAATGCTGCTGATTCAGGTTCAAGAGAGGGTTGTGTAGTGTCAAGTGTAAATGGCTGGTTGCAATGTAATGTAATGTATCTCCGTCTGTAACTCCACAAAGTCATAAAACCATGTGGGTGTTGTGCAGGAGAGTTTTTGTATAGCGCACTCACAGCCTAATTGGCTTTCGGTACCCATTCGTAGCCAGCACTTTTTGACTTACGCAACAAAGAGAAAGTGGAAAGCATAGCAGAGTCAGGAGTGCAGTTGAGGTAGTTAGTAACATGGAAGTAGCAGCTCTGGAGCACTGAAAAGAAAGATCCATAGTCGACAGCAAGAGAGTAGTTGGTTGCTCTATTTGCTAGAATTGGCATCCTACTGCAAGGCTGTCTCAAGTCTTATCGTACCGGAGAATAACTTATTCGACCAGCATCAGTTAACTCCGAGCTACGGTAAGCAGCATGTTTGGTAACTACAGATTAGAACTTATTATATCCTTTGAACAAAAGTTCCATTTTACATCGGAGCAGTGAGCCATTTCGTCACAACCTCGAGTGCTTTTTTCTGGAAATCTAACTGAGCAGAAGGATCGCCTAACTCGTGAACTATAATGGCTCGCTAGGTAAGGCAGTGCTTTTCGTGACCTCGGCCCCAAGGTCTTGGGTTCGAATTCTGTTGTGGACGATCCTTTATCGCCAATACATGCAGTCGTGATAGCCGTCAAGGCTCCTCTGTTACTATAAGAAAGAGGCTGTTAAATCAACTGGTATTATTTTAAAAGCTATCAGTGGTTGAACCAATGACATGCAAGTATTTGAGCTGTAAATACATAGCCGTGGAGTCAATGCTTAACTGAAAAACATATGAAATGCCTCACTTACCGATCACATCGCTTGCAGTCCTGCTCGTGGCCTAGTTATTCCCGAGAATAAGAACCATACACCTCTTAAAGAGCCCCGAGAGAACTCAATCTCTTCACATGCATTTTGCATTCGCTGAAAAGAAAAACACGATCGAATGGTGAGCGGAAATGTCATGCACGACAAATATGAATGACGTTGTTAGTGGTGACCTGACCAGGGTTAGCATGCAAGTGTGGTTGGTGCCAGCACGCAAAGTTTCACCACACATATGCACATCAAGCAGGAATCATCGTGATCCTTAGATACTGTCATAAATAGGTGCGTTATAATTTTTTTTATTGTAGTCAAGCCAGGGGATGTCATGACGCAAATCGGGAGTGGGTACCAGGCTTTGGGAGCATGTGAACTAAATGCACAATCTCCAAAAGATTTGATGTTTTCACGAGATTTTCCTAAACTGTTAAATTTCTCAACTGTTGAATTCCTGGGCATGCTTCATATAACAGATGGCTTCTTTGCTGAAGCCAGGAGAGGTGGTTCAACTAGCACCATACTTGTATGCAAGATTTTAAAATCGCCCTAGCTAAAATAAAAAATGGGAGGTCGGACTTTAATTTGGATTATATAAGTATATATATATATATATTTATATTGTTTACTCTATTTCAGCATGTCTCATAATTCATAGACAAACGATCCAGGCATCTACGGTTAACATACCCAGTAGCAAATGGCGATCTTAGCACTTGAGTTTTCTAATTAATTATAGGGAGAGAAATACAGTCAGACAAAAGTGCAAAGTTCCAAAGCAACAGAACTCAATTGAGATGGACGTGGAGAAAGGCGAAGCGAGAGAGATACGATGATGCAGAGATCGGAGGTGAGAGAGACAGAGAGACAAGGATCGAAAGAGCCAACAAGAAAATGTTATTTATTGAAAGATAGCTAGAAACACAGATATCGGGAGAGACAAAGACACAGAATGGCAAATAGAAAGACACGAACACGGGAGAAGTTAAGGCCTCAAATTGAGCAGAATTTTTTCAGCAGCCTTCTCAGTTCACTTTCAGGTCGTCCTAGAGTGTTAAAACGAGGGTGTGAGCAACGTTTCTGCATGTAACATGCTCTGCAAATTTGCTAGCATCGGTTAATTCTGATTGATGTAATGTTGGAAACAGCAGTGGTATCTGGCCTGAAGCCGCTCATCACTATCCTAACATGTCGCCAGTGGATCCATTTTGCTGCTGACGATTGAGAAGGAGTAACGGCTGCGAAATTTGTCTGAATAAGTGATACTTTGACAGAAGTAACCTAGTGCTCACTTTACAAGCAATATTTAGTAGGCAATACAGCGATTTTCTGGACTTGAATTTTTAAACTTGGGTCTCTGTATTTACTCGGCTTCTTAAGTTCCGCAATTGCTTTTGATCTAGTGTCGGTCGGAAGGCTGCAATTCGTTTTGGTAAAGATCGCATCAAGACCAGTCGGAAACGCCTAGGAATAAGAATTAAGGTCAATGATCACGTGTCCAGATCAGCAGCTTTGCAATGCGACAGAAATAGAAAGCTTTGCCTTCCAACAAATTCTGTTAATTAAAAGTCGGCTGAAATAAAACAGTTTGCATCCACCATAACCTGCATATTTTAAATTTTCTAAACCGAATTTATTAAGGGTATTTAATTGCAGGATGTATCTGTAAGTAAACTCGTAGCAAGCAAGGAACTCGTGAAAAGCTACCGCTAAACAGCAAGCTCTGAATTTAGAGTCGTGGCTTTTTGTACTGAACATTTATTAAGCTGTTCTAATTATATACATTTCAAACTGCATCCAAACATGGGATTAGGTAACATGGTATAGGTAGCACGGTGTTATGTCTCTAGGTGTAGGGAGAGAGAGGCGAGGGGGAGAGGGAAAAAGAGATAGAGAGACAGACAGACAGACAGACAGACAGACAGACAGACAGAGAGCTAGAGACAAAAACACAGTTATCATACCATGGATAGTTTTCATAGTTCCTTACAATTCATAATAATGATTGCTTGTTATAGTTCCTTTCTATTCGCAATCTCTGTAACTTGAAATTATCAATAAGAATAATTTAGTTCGCCCTAACCTGCACGGTGCCTACAACGAAATATAGTCAGCAGTAACTTGTTAGTATTGACAAAGCTTAAAGGGGGGGGTGAAATTACAAAAACTTTGCAATTTTTGCGAGGCTAAGTTTAATTATAGCAAATAGATTAATCTAGGAAAGAAGGTATGGTCGAATTATTAATCGAGAATAAATGTAAGGCTTTCTGATTCATGGCGATTTAAATTCCTTTTGATATTGATTTTACCAACTTTTGAAACTAAGCCAAGCAGTTACAGTGGGCAAGACAGTTGTTAACAATGGTTAGCACTATGGAATAATAGATTCATTGAAATAATGGACATACTTAGGAATGCAGACGTAGGTAGAGTGTCTCTGCTTGTTTTGATCGATCTTTCGGCAGCTTTTGATACTATCGATCACAAAGTTCTTCTAGAGCTAATGTCATATCGCCTGAGCATCACTGGAACTGCTCTGCCATTGTTCAAGTCCTATCTCAGTGGGAGACTCCACAGTACTGACGTGAATGGACAAAGATCATCAAAAGTACTTCTAAAATATGGGGTACCTCAGGGGTCTGTCATAGGTCCGGTTCTTTTCATGGTTTATATTCTCCCTCTTGGTGATGTGATTGCCAAGCACAATCCCGGCTTTCACTTCTATGGGGATGACACTCAGTTGTACCTTTGCTCTGATCGATCTCAGCCTTTGAGCACCTCGAATTATCTCAACTCACTTGCTGCGTGTATTGATGACATCCACACATGGATGGCGGCAAATTTGTGAAAACTAAACGATATTTAAACTAAATTACTAGTTATGGGTTAACCCAGCGTGATTCAGAAATTGAAAGACTGACGCTCAAAATTGGCTGCTAGCATATCTTCTGCTGAATCAGCTCGAAATCAAGGGACCTCTCGTTAGAAGACCGCATCAGCTCCACAATCAAGTCAGCATCCTTTCAGCTATATAAAAATGCTAAATTTGGGCTAATCTGGATAAGGATATCGCGTCTTAGTTGGTCCATGCATTTGTGACATCCCTTCTTGACTTCTGTAACTCACTGCTTGCTGACCCACCTGCACATCAACCAGGCAATTACAGCTGGTGCAAAACCCCCTAGCTTGGCTTGTCTGTTGTGAGCGCTGCAGTTGCCACATCACAATACTTCTCGCCGACCTGCACTGGCTCCCTGTAAAGCAATGCATCGACTTCAAAGTTGTGTGGCTCACTTTTAGGTCACTTAATTCTTCGGCTCCAGCTTATCTTTTTGACCTATTGATCAACCAGGCAATGCATCGTACCACCCGCTTTTCGGAGTCCAACAGTTTACCTATACCTCGTACAAACCTCAAATGTAATGTATCTCCGTCAGTAGCTCCACAAAGTCATAAAGACCATGTGGGCGTTATGCAGGAGAATTTTGTATAGCCCACTCACAGCCTAAGCGGCTTTCGGTACGCATTCGGTAGCCAACAGACTTCGTCTCACGCAACAAAGAGAAAGTAGGAATCATAGCAGAGTTAGGAGAGCTGTTGAGGTAGTGAGTAGCATAGAAGTAGCAGTTCAGGACTGCTGAAAAAGATGTGCCATAGTGGGCAGTTGGAGAGTAGATGTCGTTGCGTAAGAATTGTGGAAGCGAGTTCCACAGTCACAGGACCTGCAGAGCTAAAGCTTCTGTCGCCAACTGTCTTTAAGCGGTGGAATGGGACAGCTAATTTATTGTCCACACAGGTACTGAGGGCGCGAACAGGCTGAAACTGATGTAGCAGTTCAGCTAGGTATGAAGGAGCCAAGCCGTGGCGGGCCTTGTGGGTCAGCGTAAGAACTTTGCTCCGTATCCTTTGCTCAACCGGCAACCACCCTAGCTCTTCCAGCGAAGGTGACACGTGCTCAAACCGCTGGGACTTGAAGACCAGCCTTGCAGCCATATTCATAGTCCGCTGTAGTGGCATAATAGCTTTCATTGGTAGCCCAGCCAAAAGGGAATTACAATAATCAAGCCGAGACAGAACTAAAGAGCTAGTTAAATTTTTTGCAAGCCACTGTGGGAGACAGCTTCTAATCTTGGATAGGGATCGGATGTGATGGCTAGCTGTAGAGGCAGTCTTCTGAATGAAGCTTTTGAAATTGAGGCAGCTGTCGAACACGACACCTAGATTACGAGCACGTGGTGAAGGTCGCACAATAGCATCACCTATTCGAACAGCAAAGCCTTTTAATCCAGCCACACGCTTAGGGTGTCCTATGAGAAGCAGTTCGGTTTTATCGTCATTTAATTTTAGGAAGTTTTCCGACATCCAGGATCGAATATCGGCAAGGCAAGCATTCAAATCCTTTGTAGACCATGCATTTAGTTCGTATGCTCCCTAAGCCAGGAACTCTCTCCCTACATGCGTCGGAACATCGCCTAACTTGACTAAATTAAAAAAAGAACTTAAAAACACACCAAATTAGCACAGCATTTAGAGGGTGCCTGTGATTCGTTCTTCATATGCTTATGCGAGCTGACACTGTGCATGCTGCGGCTAACCACACTTGTATGGTGACCATGTGCATGTCACTCCTATCCCTGTTATTAATGTTGTTTATTAGCATGATAATATTCATCACTCGATCGCGTTTCCCTTTGCAGTATACTTAAAGCGCCAAGAAAGAGATTGAGTTCTCTGAGGGCGTTTTATCAAATGCATTATTATTAATTATAATATAATTATCCCGTAGAGTAAGCTGTGGCTTCCGGCCTGTCTTAAAGTAGGGTACATCACACTTGAGTTTTCAACAAATTAATTAATCGGAACTCTAATGTCTGAACAATATTTTCAAAAATTGGTAATTGGAGCAATACTAATAATACACCGAGTTTATTGGTTTTGAACTCGTTCTGCCGGTTCATAGTCGAACTAAAGTTTGTTATACGTTATTTTTGGATGTGCTGATCACCATCTTGCCGCTTGACCAGGGAAAGACAAAGGGACCATCTCGGTTTGGTTAGTCAAGAATACTATTCTGCCGTAAATCGGCAATCCCTTGCACATCTTTTAGGTGTGCTTTTGTTAAACATCTATCACGAAGTTAGATATGCACGGCTAACTGCACTGTATCATTTTATCAGTTATTAAACGCAAAGCATCATCATGAAACTATCATTTGTCGTAACGGGCATGTTGAGACATTACAATAGTTACCTTTAGACCTCTACTTACAATTGCGATCACCAGTAAAAAGTTCGTAGCAGCATGTTAAAGTTAGCTTTTCTGTTGTAAATTTATCAGGTAGAATTGGTATTTATTCAGTAGCTCAAGACATTGAAAGCATCCGACGTGGACTTAAGAGACAGTGGAGTAATGCCTAATGCAAATGGCCGTTTGCTCCCTCTGCGAGGATGAAGCCAGCTGATGTGGAAAACTAAGAGTAAACTAAGAAACTTCGAATACACTGACCTGTTCGATTAGGAGCAAATTCAAGTCTTCTAGACGCAAAGTGTTGATGTATGAGCTCCTTGTGGTGAGCCGTAATGGCTCACTAGGTAAGGCGGTTGCTTTTCACGAAATCGGCACTGCGGTCGTGGGTTCGAATCCTATAGTGGGCCATCCTTTATTGCCACTGCAAGCTGTTGTGATTGCCGTAAAGGCTCTTCTGTTGCTATACAAGAAGAGGCTGTTAAATCAGCTATCATTTGTTTATCCGTTTTGACAGTATTTAAACCTTGTTTTCCAAACTAGCGTTTGTGAGTATAGAATAGTGTGCGAATTGTAAACACAATAAGTCAAAAGTTCGTGTGACATCACGTAGTGAGTTACAGAATTTGTGATTCATTTTAATAGCTCTTAGAGCAACTTATTGCTTTACGCCTGCCTAGAATATCTCCATACTTAAAATTTAGGCAGGCCTTACTTTGGATATCAAGGGTTTAGTTACTGTAGATCAATTTAAAACAAGGCATGTAAGTTTTTCACATGTGCTATACATATTTACTAGAAGTACATATTTCGATGATTGAACGTTAGAATTGAGGACAAAAACCAGGTTTGCCTATCACTAACGTTCTACAGATATTTTCATTCAATTTTGGAAAGTGTGCAACTATCCGGTTATCAGGTTAATCTGCAGTTATCAGAAATTCCTTCAGCAGGTGAGTTGATGAGCGAGCTTTCTAACTCCCAAGCTGTCAGTTAGAAAGCTTTGAAAGCGTTGACAAAGCTGGTAGTTCCCTGCTAGCTATTTAAGGCCTAGATTTTGTCAGGACGTCTTAAGGGCCAGATGCAGAGTGTTAGCTACAAAAAGGAACGGGATATGCGGTGATCTAAGGCATGGCATGCATGAGTGGTTGGTCGAAATGCATTGCCCTTGGGTCTAAAACTCTGGAGTTCGCATGGAGAGGTTAGATCTGACTCATTGCAGTTCAGTGCAAGTGAGACCCAGCCGAGATAGGAATCGCTTGCAAAGAGCTTGGAGAAGACTAACATCTAAATGTCCATAAAGATTGAGCTTAACCAGATAAATTTGTTTCAATCACTAGTTTACTACCTTAGCTAATAGTTGTATGCCACTTTTTACAGCAATGCTATCATGGCAAAAATTTGGAAATTGCCTCGTTTCTCATCATATATTGGTTCTTTTTTTCATCTTCCTAATATCAGGCATTTACATAGTTGCAGATACAGCGCCCTGACTGACCACATAAGTATGTCGTCGGATATTAGTCTTGCTTAGCATACTGTCGATGGAATCCATGGAATAGGGATTAGGGTAGCCTGTCCATTTCCTGTGAACCAAGATATTGATTTAATAAAAGTTCGGTAAAGGCAGTCTTAAATTAAAAGCTGTCTGCATAAGTAAATGAGTCTTTAATGGTAACTTGCCTACCAAGAACTTTGATAACTAATAAACAGCATACAACTGGAGTGCCATAGCTACGATGGCACCTAGGTGCCAATTCTTGTTCGGTTTTTAGTTGACTTCGAGCTTTTTTATTGAGTGAGTGTGATAAATACAGTTGAATAGCTATTATATTCATTAAACGCATGCTTTGGTTTTGGTGTGAGTAGTGAGTAATTTTGTTTGGCAATCTCCATTGCCTTTCTCGAAACTTAAACTGTAGAAAGCAATTGCCTAACTGCTAGCCCTCATCGGTTGAACCAATGGCATGCAAGCGTTTGAGCTATAAATTAATCCTGGTGACTGCTGTGCTCAACTGAAAACCAGAGAAAATGATGCTTGTGCAGATCACATTGTTTGCAGTCCTTCTGCTCGTGGCCTACTCATTCGCTGATGAAGCAAAGGACAACTTCGAGGCAGCGGACTTGGATGAAACAGACCTCGAAGAAAAGAGATTACGTCGTAAATATTGTTTTGTTGTGCAGTGTAAATTATAGGTTTCCTGAATACGAGGTAGTCGTTTGATGCTAGTGGTATCGTGATCTAACATTCCATACATTTATTTACGCAGCTGTCGTCTAAACCAACTGGAGTCACTATGGAATGTCAGTTTTCATGTTACTTTATGAATGGCCTTTCTCGAATAACGTATTCTTCGTTTTCGTTGCAGTTTCTAATTTATGTGCATCTTACGGCGGAAAGTGCTCACCATTTAAAAAGACGTGCCATTACCCAAAAAACTGACCAATAAGT
>WPIO01000453.1:0-43172 GCA_009760855.2 Cristatella mucedo | reverse complement strand
AAATTGCTCAAGCTCTTTAATTCGTTCAACTAAATGCTCGGCTTCGCTAACGTAACAGCGAGTCCAGCAGTCTCTGCCAATGAGCAGCTCTCTCTGCATCATGCAACTATCTGCAGGCTAAAAGCTGTTTTATTTCCAATCGAATATAGGCATTTATATGTATCCAATAAGATATTTAAAAAGGAATGAATAGTTGTCACGAATATTAGTCGCTGTCTCTTGGCTTGCGTCTAGTTTATCTGGTTATTATTTATATGGCTATCGTCGCTCCAGCTGCCGTGTTGCGTTGCCTTCAGAAACCTAAACCTAAACCTAAACCCTAAACCTTCAGCTCATTATTCTGCACAAGGGTGGGTTGACTGTTGACTGTGTTTTCAGTGTGGCAAAAGTTTTGATTAAAAAAGCACTTATAAAACAAAGCACAAGATCGACAGCTTTTAAATGCAAGACTCTGAATCTAGTTCAGCTTGAAGTATTCTGCTTAAGATAAATCGTAAATGGCCGGCCTCAGAAACCACAGCCAAGTACGATGGCAGAAACATGGCCTTCACCGGTGGGTCAGTGAGAACCTTCCTGCATCCTGCATTCGCCCTATCAACAGCACGGCTATCAAACCTAAGACTTGTAAGTTTAAAGCGCTGAATAATACTTGTTGCGGTAGTAGCCTACCCGCCGTAGCCCAGCACGTTGTGAAACGTCGTCCGACGGCCGTTACTAAGGTCCATCTCAAATTCAAAGAGCCAGCGTCCGCCGGGCCGGATACAAACGGTAAAGAATATAAGCCACTTCATCGCCGTCCCCGAGTTGTTGGACAGCCTCTTAAATTCCGCCTACTATATGTCCGCTCGCTAAAAACCAAGGCGTTACTTATCCGGGATCAGGTGGTCCGTGAGAAGCTAGATGAATTTCTGCTTACCAAAACCTGGATGACGCCTTGTTCCAGTAGCTGTATTTCCGAGACCACTCCACCCGGGTTCTCATTTTATCAGTCCATGCGTTCTGAAAAAGTTGGTGGCGGGTTGCAATTGTTGTTCACGAATCGCATGGTTATAAAATGTGCAATTTTTCGCATGGGTCATCGTTTGAATCGGTTGCTATCAGGTCATCATCAAAGACAGTGCCGCTCACTGTTGTGACATACCAGCCTCCTTTTGGGTGTCTAAACTTGTTTTAAGAGGAGTTTTCAGAGTTCCTCGCTAAAATATTTGTGTGTGACAAGCCGTTACTGATTGTAGGAGACTTCAATATTCACGTTGACAACCCTAGCAACAGCCAGGTCCACTCATTTCTTGACTGTCTGGGAAATTTTGGTTTGGCCGAACTCATAATTCATAGTACCCACTTCGGTGGCCACACTCTAGATCTCGTGATCACTAAGGATGTCCTCCCCACTGACCTTGTGGTGCGCCCACTGACCCTCTCAGATCATTGTTCGGTCTCGTTTACTGTTCCTGCTTCCTCGTACGTACAGGGTAATGTCGAATTTGCCAAACGACGTAACTTACAAAGCATTGACATGGACAAGTTTTTTAAATCTGTTTGTGTTGCAGATCTTCTTGATATGCATTCAGACTCGACCGGCAGCCTCGATACCCTGACTGATGCGATGAACATGACACTCAGGAGTGCTCTTGACAAGCATGCTCCCGTTCGCTCTATCCGTGTTCAAAGTCGTGGAGATTCCTTTCAGTTTACAAAAAAACTCTTTAAGATGTGCCGGGTTAAGCGCAAGCTAGAACGTCGTTTCAAGAAATCGGGGTCTGAGGCAGATCGAGTCAATTTTAAAGACTTCTTTCGAGTTTACACCCGAAAGCTTAAAAACACGGGCTTTTTTTTCATTAGAAAGCTTAATTCCTGCCAGTCGGACACTAAACAGATTTATAAGACAGTAAACCATTTACTGGCTAATGCTGTGAGGTCATACTCCCCAGATATTAAGGGCTCAACCAAAAAGTTTTCAGCCTTCTTTACTGAAAACATTGTACACATTCGTGCCTCCATTAAGCCTCCTCCGACCAAAGCAATCGCCGTTCCTCAACCTGTGACCTTCCTTAAAAGATTCTCAGAGGTTTCTGCAAGTGATGAGGCTGCCTTAATGAGGTCTAGCAAAAAGAGCTCGTCTCCTGAAGACCTTCATCTCTGTGGTCTTCACTTGCAGACCAACTTAGCCCTGCCATAACCCAAGATTTTTAATGCTTCTTTGAGAAGAGGGGTTGTCCCCAAGTCCTTCAAATCGGCAATCGTTAGACCCACTCCAAAAAGCCTGGATTAGACACAGAGGTCCTTGCAAAAAATCGCCCGGTATACCTTCCTCCGTTCTTATCAAAGATTCTTGAAAAAATTGTTGCTAAGCAGCTGGTTGAACGTATTGAAAATAATGGAACGTCAGAAAAATTTCAATCGGGGTTCAAGAAGCAGCACTCTACTGAAAATGCTCTCCACCGTGTTAACAATGACATTCTACGTGGCAACGACGACGGGAATTTCACTGGCCTAGCTTTGCTAGATCTGTCGGCTGCCTTCGACACCATTGATCACGAAGTTCTGCTTGAACGATTGAGAACAACGATCGGTCTGGCAGACGAAGCACTGGCATGGTTTAAATGATACTTGCCTGATCGTGTTCAATCCGTGTCGTGTGGGGGTCAGGTCGCAGACACGAGAAGGGTCTCCTGTAGATTCCCTCAAGGGTCTGTACTCGGTCCCTTGCTGTTCTCCATTTATACACAACCTCTGGGAAAAGTGATTAAGGCCCATGGAATATGATATCACTTCTATTCTGACGATACTCAGCTGTATTTGTCATTCAAACCGTCGGAATCTGCTGCGGCAACTGAGAAACTGAATGCTTGCCTTGCCGATATTCGATCCTGGATGTCTGAAAACTTCCTGAAATTAAATGACGGTAAAACCGAACTGCTGCTCATAGGACACCCTAAGCGTGTGGCTGGAGTAAAAAGCTTTGCTGTTCTAATAGGCGATGCTATTGTGCGACCATCATCACGTGCTCGAAATTTAGGTGTCATGTTCGACAGCTGCCTCAATTTAAAAAGCTTCATTCAGAAGACTACCTCTACAGCTAGCCATCACGTCCGATCCCTATCCAAGAATAGGAGCTGTCTCCCACGGTGGCTTGTAAAATACTTAACTAGCTCCTTAGCTCTGTCTCGGCTTGATAATTGTAACTCCCTTTTGGCTGGGCTGCCAAAGAAAGCTATTATGCTACTTCAGCGGACAATGAATATGGCTGCAAGGCTAGTCTTCAAGTCCCAGCAGTTTGAGCACGTGTCTCCTTTGCTGTAAGAGCTAGGTTGGATGCCGGTTGAGCAAACGATACAGAGCACAGTTCTTACACTGAACCACATTGCCCGCCACGGCTTGGCTCCTTCGTATCTAGCTGGCCAATAAATTAGCTGTCTCATTCTATAGCTTTAAAGACAGTTGACGACAGAAGCTTTAGCTCTGCATGTCCTTGACTGTGGAACTCGCTTCCAAAATTCTTTTGCAACGACAACTACTCTTTCACTTCCGGCTATGGCACATCCTTTTCGGCGGTCCTGAGGTGCTATTTCTATGCTACTCACTACCTCAGCTGCTCTCCTGACTCTGCTATGCTTCCCACTTTCTCTTTGTTGCGTGAGACGAAATCTGTTAAAAGCTACCGAATGCGTACCGAAAGCCGCGTAGGTTGTGAGTGTGCTATACAAAACTCTCCTGTGTAACACCCGCATGGTCTTTATGACTTTGTGGAGTTACAGACGGAGATACATTACATTACGTTACATGGAAAAACCGACAGTTTTGCATCAACTGGATTTCTCAAATTTCCGTGACGATAGTTGACTTATAATTTCAAAACTTTTTTAAGCTCAAATTCTGTATTTTGCAATTGTGGATATACTATATGGCCACGTAGTAGTGATGACCAATGGCAATGTCGCTGAGATGCTTTATACGAACAAAATTGCTAGACGAGTTTCAGACAGGATTCAAGCGACACTAGTCTACTGAAAAGGCCCACCTCTTTGTTACCAATGACATCCTATGCATCAACCTTGAAGGAAAAGTCGCTACCCTTGTCCTGCCGGATCTAGCAGCTGCCTTCGATGCTATTGATCACGATGTCCCACATTTAGTGAATTATTGGGAACAATGATCCGTCTAGCAGACGAGCACCGCTTTGGTTCAAACCGTATTTGCTCGATAGTGTTCAATCCGCATAGTGTGGTCTGGAAGATAATATGAAAACCGGCACAAACTAGAAAGGCCTTGAGGAAACAAGCAGCTTACACAGAATAGGAAAAGTAGTATTCTGCATCTCTGTAAATACCTCCACAAACCATAAAGATTAGGTTTGTGTTACGCAGGAGCCAGAGCTTTTCATATTCCACTCAAAGTCTAATCGGCTTTGATATACCTTGTGAAGTCAACAGACCGCATCTCACTCACTAAAGAGGGAGTGAGACTAATATCTGCGTCGGAAGGGCAGTTGACTTAGTGAGCAGTAGCATTGAAGTCGCATCTCTGGATGGTTTGACAAGAGATACTGCAGGCGAAAGCTAGTGTGCAGATATCGTAACATATAAATAATAATATTATTATTATTATTAATAATGCACTCAATAAAGCGTCCTCAGAGGACTAAATCTCTTTCTAAGCGCTTTACATTTGCTTGTGAAAGTGAATTCCACTCTTTAGGATCTGTGGTGGAAGAGCTTCTGTCGCCAACAGTATTTAAGAGATGGAAACGTAAAAATTAATTGCTATAGAGGGGCATGATTGCACGATGAGGCTAAAACTGGTGCAACGGTCTAGTTAGGTATGGAGGTTCTAAACCGTTGTTGGCCCTGCAGGTCAGCCTACGAGCTCAGTATTCGTTATTCAACCGAAAGCCATCAAAGATTCTGCAGAAAATACGGTTCAAGTATCGCCAAAACTATGAGTTTTGTAAACTAGCCTTGCTGCCATAGTCATCGCCAGCTCCAGGGGCCTATTGGTCTTTTTACCGGAGTCATTCTAAAATTAAGTTAAATTAGCTAATTTTCTGATTTTCTATTCTTTCCAGCTGATGCGGAACCAGGGAGCATGCTAAATCTTGCATTAGTTGATCATCGCAGCTGAAAGTCTGTATTCTTAGATATTGATCGGACGGGATGCCTAGCCGTGGAGGCAGTCTTCCTAATTAAATTTAACTAGGTGCAAAACCCGGGCAGCTGTCAAGGACGACTCCTAAATTCCGAGCACTGTGTGATTGATGCACGACAGCATCGTGGGCAAAGACTTTTAGTCCGGTCACACACTTAGGGTGTCCAATGAGTTACAGTTCCATTTTAATGCGGTTAATTTTAAGGAAATTAGACGATTTCGGAGATTGAATGACGGCAAGCCAAGCATTGTGCATATCAGTCGCTGCAGCAGAAGCCAACTGTGTCACACTTACAAATACAACTGAGCATCGTCAGTATAAAGGCGATAGCCTATTTCATGCATCAGAATAACTTTTTCCCGGATGTTCTGTTAAAATGACGAACAGCAACGGACCGAGGAAAGACTTTCATGAGACTCCACAGTAGACCGGTCTGGTTGATGAGCTTGACCCACATGCGACTCGTATTGCATGCGATTGGACGAGTGCGATTTTCTTACTGACAGCCGCTTAGGCTTTCGGTAAGAAAATCGTAACGACGTTGACGAATCGCTGTCAGCGTCGAATCGCTATCGACGTGACGGTGTGGAAAAGTCTGTGCTTTACTTGAGGAGCCACGCCAGTGCTAGGGCATTTATTTATTGCATAGATATTGATTGTGGGTAGAAATGGTGCCTGGTGCTTAGATGCCATGTGGATCACTGGGCTCGCTGTTTAGAACACAACGCCTGACACAGGATCGACTTAGACTGCTATCTCACCCACAGAATAGACATCTTTGCACAGATCCAACGGAAAGGAAATGCAGGAACGAGCGGCTCAGCGAGACGATTTACCGGCGTGCTCATCCGTCTAGATTGCGGTAAATGTCTGAGCTGCGATCTGCGGCAGTGCAGGGTGTGGGCAGTAACAATTGGCGCGTCCGACAAAGCCATTCGAAGCGGCCCTGTGCGGTTCGCCATGTAGGGTGAATCGAGTGAGCCGACTAGCTGCCTGGAACGATAACTCCTGCACAACGGCACAACATCCCCGTACTTGACGCCATTTAAAAAGAAAATTAAAGCGTATTAGCTACTCGGAAAATTTGATGGGTTCTTGTCATTTGTCCTTTGCATTCTTATTTATGCTGACACCTTGCGTGTGTCACCACTAACCATACGGTCATGACGTTCGGCACAGCAAATCGTCAATCAAAACGTCAATCGCCGAAATGTGAAATTCTAGTCTAGAGAACTCTAGCCGGCATACCCGGGCGGGAGCATGCGGTATGGCCTCTAATGATGTGACCTGTAACCTCTAACTGCAGCTTTCCGCTCCTCTCACGCAAAGACTGCTTTGGCCGCTCAACCTCGAGGCCGCAGATTCCAAATCCTACCAGGATCAAGTTAAAGCGAGCGACGCGTTAAAGCTGAAAGGCACAGCTCGCTTGGTATATAATTCAACTCCCGCACTCCTGCCGTTTGGTGCTGTTTGGTGCTGTTTACTACCGTTTGGTGCTGTTCCTACTTTACTGGTTTTTCACTATGCAGTTCAGCCAACGTAAGGGAACGGCGTGGCTTCCAAGAACTTCACTGCAACCATTCGCAGGCTGCGGGCGTCGTTGTCACCTAGCAACTCTCCAGAACCTCTAACCTGGCGCGCTCGTGCGTCTTTGGCCCTGACCCTGGGCGGCAAGCCGCGGATCTGGCCTTTCCTTCATCTTTTTTCTCCTCTCCTTCGCCTCTGGCCGTGGCCGCTGGCAGCAACTTGAACGTCAGAGTAAATCGGCTGTTGTAATAAGCTGAGACTCTTGTGTTTAAGTGTTTCGGCGGGTCAAGGCCAACTCGATGTTTCCGCTCTATGATCTTGGGAAAAATACGAAATTGTAAAGCTGACCTGAAGCGCATTGTACGCAGTGATGAACCATAAGTCAGTAAAGGCGGGAACAATCTGAGCTGTCATCCTAACGCGGATTTACAAATTGAATTTTCAGTATTTGTAAATGTTTAATTTTGAAAATTTGTAAATTAAAAAGGGCTATAAGCAGAACTTGCATTTTCTTAATCCACTCTAACGGTAAAGCTATTCAAAAGATTGCTGCATCTCTTTGCCCTGTATGCGAAGGTGCAGCGGTGGTGCTGGCCGTAGTCTCTATTTTCCCCAGCACGTAGCTGGTACCCTTACTCTGATTGCAGCACAGCGAGTCAAGTGCCTATTCCTTCCGCAAATCGATGCGTTATTGGCCACTCGCTTCCGGAGTAAAGAAAAATATAAGTGCCACACACAAATGATTGTAGCAGTTACAAAAGTTTTTTTGTGCTGCATCCCAAAGTGCGGTTCCGAGAGCAGTTACCGTTGCACATTTACGCTGGATGCTGCTATCGTCATAGGTCACTTCTTTTCAATGGCTTTCACGTTCAGGCTCGGCCGTTTAATGCTGGACGTGACCGAGAAGTCAACGGAAGTTAATAAGAACGCCAATCGATGGAATACGGGCTGCATAAATGTATCCAACAAGCAGCAACTTAGCAGAATATCCTGCCTGCGCAACGCTCCAATCGATTTCTGAGCAGTAGAGCGCCCTCTTTTTTCCTTCCAGGACTGTGTAGCCGCCTCTCAGTAAGGCTGAATCGTGACGAGATATGGACTCGCTGCTACTGCTCTCTTTGATGCTTATGCCATCAGTGCTTGCAGGTAAGCACCTGAGTAAAGTGCAACGTAGCTGCAGTGCTCGCAGGTGAGTGCCTGAGCTCTCGGCACGAGCCTACGACTTACGCTTGCGATATTGCGAGGCTTCGGACCTGATCGGGCGGTTCAGTTCCACATATTGGTTTTAAAAGGTCAATATGCAAGAGCTGCCCTTCTAATAAGTTCAGTCTACACTATCTCATACAGTCGTGCGACATGTTCAGTCTACACTATCTCATACAGTCGTGCGACATGTAATTAGGTATATGCAGTCGGATTATTTAACAGCCATTATTCTTCTGTACAGTATAGTAATAGTCATAATAATGCATACATTAAACGCCCTCAAAGAACTCAATCTCTTCATGGGTGCTGTGCATTCGCTGCAAAGAAAGCACGATTGTACTATCCGGTAGGAAAATTAAAACTTAAATATGCACGACACTTTCGGATGAATTTTTTGGGATTTGTGTGGAATCCTTCACCGATCCTACCAGCCTGTGCCATTGCTGTGCATTCGTCCTGCTTATTGGACACTTTCGTTGGCAGATACCGTAGGCGGACTCTTTCAACTGGTAAATAGCACAGCCAGCCCGCAGACCTGCGGATCTCTGAGTACAGCACCGGCCGCTGACATTATTGGCGACATCACTCAGTTCTCTTTACCTGAATGTACGACATCATGTTTGCTAGAGACGTATTGTTGGGCGATACACTTTGACAAGGATCAGAGAAGGTGCACCATGATGAAGAAATGTTATGCAACCCCTACGAACGAGGCTGCTGTGGTATTTCAGCGCTATAATGGTAAGCATGCTCGCACAGTGACAGTTGTATTGTTCTTATGTAATAGCGATTTAGGTATCTTTGTTTTGCTTATTAACACAATCAATTGCAACATAACAAATGGCCGTTTGCATAGTGCCTCAGAAGTGATAACTGTCTCAGCTCGCTGTCGAGCGAGCAGGTCGTTTCTGAGCTAGCCCCTCGGCTCAGAGGCTCCAGAAACAGAAAGCTCCTGAAACGGAAGCGAGAGCTGCTCTCACGGTACATCACTGAAGCCGCAATACATGTAAATTAAAGTTAAGAAATTGCTTATTCAGACAAATCCAAAATTACGCAATTACCTTAATTTGCTTATTTTAGTGCTAGGTTTCCTCGGCAATGGCTACGATGAATCGACTTGCAGCACAAACTTAGTTGGTAAGTTGAGCGTGCTTTGGCGATACACTATTGATTTATTGCTTGATTTTTATTTTACTACGTATATCATTTAATTGCCCGCTATCTCGTTCGTCGTGTACTTTATAACTCATTGTTCCTTCTTTGTAAACAAAAATTAAAGTCATAGCGGTCCAGACGAATTCGAGTATCATTAATTCAGTTATAACATTGTAGTTTATCCCAGAATGTAAGCGCACCCGGTTCAAAGGTGAGGTGGCATTTGTCACCTTTAAATAAGTTTAATTCTCTGCCAGAATATCAGTGCCCAGTAAGTCACCGACTATGTATAGCGCCTTCACCCTATATAAATATATGCATGTCGATATACACATCTCTATGAATATGTATTTTTTATTATTTTATTCTTTCCTTTCTTTTCGCATAGTTAAAGATAAAGAGCAGCCATTAGCTGGATAGCTTATATAGTATAGCTTATATGTATAGGTTCTCTTTACCTTTGTCTCTGTTCTCTTTACTCTTTACCTTCAGCAGCATGGTGCACCCTGTGCACCCTGCTGCTGAAGGTGAAGGAGCTTGAGGCTTCCGGATGTCTGCTCTAGCTCTAGCTAATCGCAAAGGACCTGCAAGTGTAGGCTACCGAATGCGTACCGAAAGCCCCTTAGGCTGTGAGTGGCCTATACAAAACACTCCTGCGTAACAACCACTCAGTCTTTGTTAAGTTATAGACGGAGATTATGCAGGTGAACGTCACCAGTTGCTGTGGCTTTGTGACGGGGAACTATCGTCTGCCATATTTGATTCTGCAAAAATGAGTCTGTACACAGCTTGATGCTACTCTTCTTTGAGAAAATCTTTGTGTGGAAGAGCTTGACACTGGTCCCGCGTTCTACAGCGCTGCAGCGATTACCGCCGAAAGTAGCGACCACAGCTCTAGTGGCTTAATTTCTAATTTTTAAAGGTCCTGCTGGAAGCTTTCTCTCATTGCTCATAGTCTTGGTAGTAATAATTACAAAGCGTCTAATAAGGCATTTGTCTGTTGATAAAGTAGCGGTGCATGAAATGCAAACAATTTTCAAGCTACTTTATCTTGAAAATAATTTTCAAAGTTGCTTCGTCTAACCGCTATGATTTTAAAACGGCGCTAGTTATTTATACTAATTCATCATGGTTGGTTTTTATTTTATACGAAATTGAAATCATTGCTACCCGTGAGCAATTTCCTCGTCGAGCGCACGAGTTCAGTCCTGGCAAGTCGCTATAGCACCTGACCTGTATGAATGGCACCTGGCCTGGTACAGCATAGCAACAACTCGTTGCAGCCTCTTTGCCGAATTCGGCCATGACTGCGACATCGAGCTGGTCCGCTCTCAATCCAGAGTGTGCAAAGCTGTACAATGCTTCGGGCTTATGCGGAAGTGACTGTAACTATGGATCATGGAGTGCGGAAGGTCTCTTATCAGACGACTACTTACAGATTGACTTTCTTCAACTAAAGACGGTAGGTAGATTCCTGCCTGTGTCCGGTCTTAGGCACAATACTCCCCCTCGGAATCTAAGCCTTGCTTAGCCTCTTTACGAGGGGTTTAGATCGATGAAGCACTTAAATGTAATACATCTCTAATATCTAAAATATATCCATTTTATTTTAAGTTAAGGTAATGTTAATTTTCCAGCCTTGAAACGGTATATCCGCAAATAGCTGGTAGATGCATTCTCTACCAGATCTCGGTCAAGGCCACGGGCATTAGTCAAGTCTACCCCGTGTCCAGCGACTAGGACCACGTGACTTCCTTATCAGGCTCAATTGTGCCAGCTTTAAAGCGAAACATGGGCAGCTGTAGCTTGCTCGGAATGCTGAACGGAATCCTCCTAAAGTTTGCACCGCGGAGATCTGCAAACATTCCGTCGCTTGATTTTTGCATGTGCCAACTTAGGGCTTGGTCAGTTTTTAAGCATTTCTCATGTCGCAAAGTGTTATTATTTTAACTTATTTTTTCAATAATTGAAGCAGTTTGAAGCACTTTCAAGCATTAATGCCTGCTAACATCCGCATTTCTATTGTAACGTTTGCAAGTAGCATCATGTATATAATTTATAATTTATATTTAATTCTGATTGCAGCACATTATTCATCATAGATGAGCTACTGATAGCTAACTTATTTCAAAGATTAATTATCCTTTGGGCATATTTTATTCTAATTTTTATCTAAGGAAGCTATATTGACATGAATAGATGCCATCACGGTTTTCCTCAGGTTTTCCACCGCCAGCATTGCCTGAACTAATTTTTTTTCAGATAATGCGGTACGAAATCGCCAGTAGATCAAGCCAGGTGGATTGCATTTCCTCCCAATACGTTCAATCTTTCTTTCTCGAATACAGCAGCGACGGAATTACGTATAACTCGTGCAGAAACAGCAGCGGGAATACGGTAAGACAGCTTTTATTTTCAGCCCTGTAACTTCATTTGTGGTAGTAAACGTAAAGAGTATTCAGCCTTTTCATTGATACAATTTATAAAACCGAGTTCATTGCTTCACAGCTCCATCAATAGGTTCACCTCAAGTCATGTCTCATAGCTGAATAAAATGCTGCAAAGGGAAGCGCGATTGAATGGTGACTGATATCATGCTCAATAAACAACATAAACATGGTTAGGGGTGACATCCACAGGGTCAGCATGCAAGTGTCGTAAGCGACGGCAAGCAACAGTGTCAGCAGGCATAAGCACATGAAGGACTAATCACAGGGACCCGCTAAATGCTGTCATAGATAGGTGCGTTTTTAATTGTAGGTGTATGAGGTATAGGTAAACAATTACGTTCCGAAAAGCAGGTGGTATGATGCTTAGCTGGGTGGGGGAGTACATCTGATAGGCAGGCTGGAGCAAAAGTCTGACGAGACCTAAAGTTGAGTGACATAACTCTTCCAGCGGGAATTAAGGATGAAAAATAACTAGCTCTAGTCAGGCATGTCTGTGGCCCAGTGATGAGACTTTGGGCGATGGCTAGACATTCGGATATGACAGCGTTCTAACGAATTCTCGCTAGAACGGCATCGAAAGGTGCACGAGAAGGTCAGCCGCATCGCATTGGAAGGCCATCAATGCTGAAAACTACTTCCGCAAAAGAATAATACCACATCAAACAGTTCTCTGGTTTCACGCTAACGGAATCGTATCGCTCATATAATTTAATCTTTGTTTGCTTGGCGTGGTTTTTTCAGTATTGGGGTAGCTCTGAATTAATTGGCGTTATTTTAGGCACAGCAGCTCAACGTTTGCAATGAAAGTTCGTATAGCAATTTATTTATAGATGCATGCTTTGCGTCATGAAAACCTTCTCGCGCACTCATGTTTTCCCTTGCGTTCATAATTCATGGAAAATTCCTCTTCTCGTTGCTCAGCTCTTCAACGGGAACAGCGGAATCAACCAAATCGAGGGCGGCGCGTTTCCTAATCCTATTGTGGGCGCACGCTTTGTGCGAATTCATCCGTATCAGTATTCCAATTGGAAGTCTCTTCGAATTGAACTCTATGGCTGTGCTGTGTAGCCGAGGCCTGAAAATCAGGCTCGCCTGAAGCAGCCCAGTCCACTGGCACGAGACTGAAGACAATGGCGCCACAGCAGCCGATTAACTTTTCATTGGTATTTTTCTCTTAAGTGAAATGTCGGCTTCGCTACAATATCAGCGTGTCTAGCGGTCAATGCCGGTACGCCACAGCTGTATTACGCAATTATCTGCAGGTGGCCAGCAAATTGTTTCATTTCCCCTCGAATATACGAATTTCTATCTATTCAATTAATTTTTTTAACCGAAATGAATATTGGTCATGAATAGCATCTGCTGTGCTCTGGCTGGCGTCTGGTTTATCTGGAGACTTTCGGTCAAACTAGTTGCCACGTTTTGACATTTCTCTAAACTACTCATTATTCTGCACGGCTGTGGGTTTACCATGTCTATTTTCAGGATTGTAAAACTGATGATTAAAAAGACGGGGATAGTACAAAGCACAAGAAAGACAGCTTCTGAATGTAAAAGTCTGCATCTAGTTCAGCTTGAAACATATTGTTTTAGAATAATCTTAAATTAATCTTAAATTGCCGTAAACCAACCCCATACCCAAGCCAGAAATGCGTAAAAATTGACTGAATTTTATTAACTCGGCTCCTCAAATATCCGTAATGCTACTTAACTTGAAGTTAAAAAACAATATCGAATTAAACTACGATTATTCTTGCTATATCTATCAGCTGCCTTTGATGTTTTTGCGCACGATATTCTGCGTGAAGTGAACTTTTGGTAACAACGATCAGTCTAGCTGACGAGACGCCGCAATTGTTTAAATCGTTCTAGTTCGATCGTATTCAAGCTCTGTAGCGTGGGCGTTGGGTCTGGGGTATAGGATTTAAACCGACGGAAACTAGAAAAACCGCATGGCGGCATATCCTATGTGCATAGAATCGCAAATTCAATATAATACATATCTGTATGTAACTCCGCAAAGCCTGAAAGACCAAGTTGTAAAAGCTTCTGTCACCAACAGCCTTTACGCGATTGAAAAATAATAATTACTTGCCACCGAGGACATGATAGCACTATGAGGCTATAACTGGTGAAGTAGTTTAGCTAGGTATGAAGGTTCCAAGCCGTGGTTGGACTTGTGGGTCAGGGTGGAAACTGTACTCAGTATTCTTTATTCAACCAGCCATCAAAGCTCCTGCAGCAAATACTGCTACATTTTGGCTAAAACTCTGAGATATGCTAATTTGCTTTGCAGCCCTTTTAATCACCAGCTGCAGTGGCTGGTGGCTTTTTTCGGTAACCCTGTCAAAAAGTTGTTGCGTATCTAGTCAATGCAGACAGAAGGAACTAATTAAATTCTATCAAAGCCACCTTGGTACAATTTCCTATTCTTAGGTAGGGATTGGACGTGATTACGGTTAGCTGTGGTAGCAGTCTTACTAATACAACTTTCAAAATCGAGGCAGCTGTCAAGGACGACTCCTACATTTCATGCGCACGGGCAGTCGTCGAACAGAATCCCTTATTACAGGAGCGAAGTATTCTAGTCTAACTTGCGCTTGCAGCGTCACTACAGTGGCACGCGCTTGCAGTGTCCTACAAGCAGCAGTTCCGTGTTATCATTGTTAAGTTCAAGGACATCGACCGACGAGCACGATCGAATGTCTGCCAGGCAAGCATACATGTGACCGGTCGCGCTGCAGCAGAATCCTACGGTTTAATTGATGAATGATGATTATGATTTAAATGATGATTTAAATGATGACTACAGCTGAGCAGCTTCATAATAAAAATTATAGCCGATATCATCAGAACACAAACTACTTTTCCCGGAGTTCAAGTATAAATAATGAACGGCAACGGATCGAGGATGGAAACTTGTGGGACTCGACGGGGTACTGGTCTGGTGCAGGAGCCTGACCGTCACACGAAGCGGTATGAGCGGGATTTTGAAAGTACGATTTGTGTACCGAAAGCCGGTGAGGTTTCCGGTACGCAAATCATAACATCGTCGACGAATCTGTATCGACTTGACAGCGTGGCAACGTCTGGGCTTTTCAGAACAGGCTCACAACTGATAGGGCATTTATTCGTCGCATGAATACTGAGTACGGATTGAAATGGTGGCTGGTGCATAGATGTAAGGTGGGTCGCTGGGCTCGCTGTTTGGCACACAAAGCCTGATGCAGAATCGGCCTTTGCCTCCCATATCCCATCTACAGAATAGAAGTCCGGTCGCTCAAGTCACGCGAAACGGAAAGGAAAAGCGGGAAAGCGAGAAAGCGAGAAATATCAGTTCCGCGGGTCCCATATCCATCCAGAGAGCAGTGCAGCTCTAAGCTCCGAGCTCAGATTGTTGGCAGTGCAACTTGTGGACAGTTGCAGCCAGTGGCCACGTCCGATGCGACCACTAGACGCGGTCGCAGACAGGTAGGCAGGCAGGGCTAATCGAGAGAGCCGACTCACTGCCTGAAACGATAACTCCCACGCGCCGTCAAGATATTTCCTTACTTGATGCGATGTAAAATTCCTAAACGTGCACCTGCTCCTCGCGGAATTTTTAGGTTTTTGCGATTTGTTCTTTACGTTTTTATAGCATGCTGACACCGAGCATGTCGCCTGGAATTCACTCTCGGCTTGCATCAGAACATCCCCTGATTTGACCACGTTTAAAAAGAACTTAAAAGCGCACCTATTTAGGAAAGCATTTAGTGGGGACCTGTGATTCGTCCTTCATGTGCTAATACGTGCTGACACTGTGCATGCTGCCACTAACCGCATTTGCATGCTGACCCCGTGCTTGTCACCCCTTACCATTATTGGTATGCTATTATTGTGTTATTATTTCATTAATTTTGTTTATCAAGAATAATATTACCCATCATTCAATCGCGTTTCCCTTTGCAGCAAATTTAAAGCGCCTAGAAAGAGATTGAGTTCTCTGAGGGTGCTTTATCAAGTGCATTATTATTAATATTATTATTATAATTATAAAAACCCAAGAAGCCATAATAAATGTTTGAGGTCTGCGAGTGGTTGCTACCTCTGCCGTCACTCCTCCTCCTTCTCTGCGACCATGACCTTCTCTTCCGCCTCCGCCGCCTCCGTTATTTTGACGCATCGATCGTATCGACCGAGCGACCTTTTGAAGCTTGGTGAGATGCGAGTGAAATTAACTGCTTTTATTGGAGAATCGGTGACATTGGCCCACACGGCAGCGAGCCCAACGAGACGAGATCGCGCTTTCCCCGGCCCTTCGACTTTTGCCGTACTTCCGCCACTTACGGTCCATCTCGTCAAGCGAGGAAGCGCGACGGAAGGGGGCGCAGCAGTCGAGCACTGCGTAACAGCGGACCGCCGAGCGTGCAGGGATCGCTAGCTGCCATTTGCAATCGAGTTTTGTCGCAAGAATAAGCTTAGAGCGCCGATAATCTGCAAGACTAAGCTTAGAGCGCCGATAATCTCTACTGCAGCTAATCTCCCTAATAGTCTCAAATAATCGTGACTCGACATCGCCTGTTGCCTCGTTAGAGACATCGCTGTTGTCGCTTTTCGAGAGCCCGACGCTCGGCGAAGCATACGAACCCAGCCTGACGAAAGCGGACGTCTTCGGATGGGGAACGCCCACGGTGACAGTCAGCGAGAATGCGAGCAGCGACATGGCAAACATCTTTCGGCACGTTGTTGCCACGTGTAATAATAATGCACTTGATAATAATGTGTGATTATTTTCATTGCTAGTTTTCAATGGCGTTGTTGTGGCGCTTCGTTGGCGCCGCTGTGCCTTGTTGGCGCGCGGCCGTTCATTATTCGCACCGACTTCCTTTTCAGGCGGCCAGCATAGATAGTTGGCTGTGGGCGCAGCTGGGGTAGTTTGCGACGTGCTACCTCTCACAATTCATGATTCCGAGCCGCCTTACCGTGTCTACTTTCTGATCCGCAGCACGTCAAAGTAACCTTATTATAAAATTTTCTCACCATCTATCCCAAATCGGATGGAAAGCAGATATTTGTGATTTCAAATAGTCCAAAGAAATTGCTTCTAATTTCTTATTTTAAATACTTTACTCGTTCGAATATTTTTTTTTCTAAAAACTGGTTGCTAGTTCAGACAAATCTTATACTTTATGATAACCTTCGACATATATATATAAACTATAAATATTATTATAGTTTAGATATAAATTAATATATTATAACATGTTAATAAATATATTTTAAACTAGTATATACTACTATAGGTAAACTATTAAACTATTATTTATATAAACTATTATAAACTTTGAAACTTTCAGCATCTCAAAATTTTTAAACTTACTTTGGAAACCTAAAGGTTTCATAGCTACCGTGTTGTCCCGAAATTAAAACCACCAACAATTAACCCTGGCATTCAAATAATGGTTTTGATAAATGTAATCCATACCCAGACCGTAAGCCCAAACCCGGCAGCTATTTTGTCTAACAGAGCAGCCGTTGCAGAAGACTACGGACAGTGCGATCATGTGGCATCCAGCGGCTGAGGGATGCCAAGAAAAGTAGACGAAGGAAGCCGGTGGGCAGAGCTATATTTGATTCGAGAGTCAGCGAGAGCTTTTTCATTTCAAACATAGGATGTGCCTAATAAAAATAGCTAATAAAACTAACAAAACTAAATAAAACTTAATTAAAATAACTGAACTTTAGCACCACTTCTGTCAGCGATATGGTTTGCATACAGCCTATTATACCCAGGTGCTCTCGACACCTTATTGCCGTACCCAGTTACTGTCAGATTCAAAGGAATATGCACGCCACGATAAATTTTTCTGGAATGGTAGCATCATTTAATTGTTCTCGCTATTTTCTGTACCTGCTGACTGAAGCTCACAATCCAGAAAGAGATCGTCAAATGCGTGTATTCGGGCTGCAAACTCGTACACAATAAGTGGCGCGTCGCTAATAAAATTGGCCTACTACTTTTCTATTCTGGAATCTGCAGAAGGCTGGAAAGTCGGCGATAGATGGTCAGCCGAAATCTTTTATCACAGCTTGCCTATCGGCTGAGCTTTTAATGCTGCCCTAAAGTTGTTATCTTAAATTTGATCTGGTCTTTGTGTTGATGTTCTTTTACCATTATTTTTCACCAGTGACCCGTCATCACTGTCGGTTATATTTAGGTAAGAGTCAATCAGTTATTTAAAAAAAATAAAAATCCTCTATTTGAGAGTTTAAGAGTTCCATCTAAATCTGAAACTTCGGAATGCCCAGCGTTGAGCGTGCTCCCGCGGTCCCAGGTCCTTCAAATCATCAGCCATCGTTCGACCAATACTTTAAAAGCCTGGATTTGATTAAGAGGTCGTAGCAAGCTATCGCACCGGTTACGTTATTTGTTTTTCATCAAACATTTTTGAACAGAGTTTTTCTATGTAGCTTGTGACGATCCACACTGGCAATGATGGATTGTCAGACAGATTTCAGTCGGCATTCAAGTGACACCGCTCTAATTAAACAACTCTCTCCGTGTCCACCAACGACATCCTATGCTAAAACGGTTACGGCAATGGCGCTGCCCCGGCTCCGCTGGATCTACCAGCGACACTCGTGGCAATCAATCGCGATATCTTATTTAAATTATTCAGAACAATGATCGATCTAAAGGACGAGAAACTGGCGCGGTAAATCCGATTTCTGAGATATTGTATAATGCACCCCGTGCGGTGGTCATCTCAAATCGTCCAGACGAGTCACCTGTGCAGTTTCACAAGGGTCCGTCCTCGGTCCTTTGCTGTTCTCGATTTATGCTGAACATTAGAGACAGGTGAGTTTGTCCGATGAGTTGGCTATCATTCTATTATCTAACTTGCAACATAGAATGATAGTCAGCCATCATTCTATGCAGACGCGATGCTACGAAATGTATTTGTCATTTAAATTGCCGAAATCTGCTGCAGCGACTGGCCAACTTAAAGCATGCCTTGAAAATGTCCTATCATGGATGTTGGCGAATTCCCATAAACTGAATGACGATTAAACTGAACTGCTACTCAAAGGACACATCATTCGTGTGGCTGGAATAGAAGACCTTGCTCTTACAATAGGCGATGCTATCAAGCGACTGTACCCGCGTGCTTAGAAATCTGGAGTCTTCCTTGAGAGCTGCCTATACTCTAAAAGTTTGATTAAGAAGATTGCGTCCACAGCCAGCAATCACGTCCAATCCCCATTTACCTAGCGCTCTCTGGTTCTGTCAAGGCAAATTATTGTTACTACATTTTGGCGGCGCCACCGGAAAAAATTCATTATAACCCTGCAGCTGGTGATGAATATAGCTGCAATGCTAGTCACAAAATGCCGCAGGATTACCCAAGTGTCTTTACCGCTGAAGGATATTCAGTTGCATTCGATTGGTAACAGTAGACCAAGTAAAATTCTTACGCCGACCCACTACGCTTGCATAGGATTGGGCCTTCACCAAGGTGAACGGCTGCACCAGTTTCAGCCTCCTCCTGCCCTTACGTCCTCGTTGGACAAAAAATATTTAGCTGTTCCATTACTCCGCCCAAAGAGAACGTTGGCGACAGACGATTTTGTCGCGCAGGCTCTAAACTGCGGAGCTCACTTCCGCAATTCCAACGCAGCGACATCTTCTACCCAGCTGCCGACTACGGCACGTCATTTCCCGCCATTCATTCTGAGAGGCTGCGTCGATGCTACTAATCGCCCTGCGACCTCAACTGCAGAGTCTGACCCAGCAATGCTTCTCACTTTCTCTCTTTGGTGCGTGAGATGAACTCTGTTGGCCACTGCGTTTGAACTTCATTAATGGCACTTTCTATCGGAAAGCAGCTCCGACTTGGAAACTCTCCTGAGTAACCTTCAGAGAACTCAATCTCTTTCTAGGCGCTTTACATTTGCTCCAAAGGGAATTGCGATTGAATGGTGAGTAATATCATGCTTGATAAACAACATGAATAACATGGTTAGGGGTGACATGCACAGGGTCAGCATGCAAATGTGGTTAGTGGCAGCATGCACAGTGTCAGTACCCATAAGCATTAATATTGATATCACTACTAATTACTCGTTTAATAATACTATTTTCCTAATTTGTTTCATAAGATCACGAGCTTTGCCCTTTGTTTCCGGTTAGAGTGAATTCGGAAAACGCAACACTCGAATGACCGTCGCAGTTATCAGAGTTCGCTGGCTATGCGTCGTAGCCAGCGATTGCGTGGCAATTAGCAAAGCCTATTGACACTGGTACTGCAATATCTGCGAGCTGCTTTTAGCGAGCCTCACTCTGAGGCTCCGCAAAATGTCGCCGGAGATGACGAAGGGTGAAAATCGATGAAATCTCAGGTGGCACAATTGTGCGTTCAACGACAGGCTTTCGCAAAACATCCTGGCTACGTCATGCTGATATCGATTTACGGGAAGTAGAACGCTTGCGACGTTCCTTCCTTATACCACTACCATGCAGACGCCTCCGAGTAAAACGCACGCTGGACAGATGATAAAATCGCTGCTGCTGCTCGCGTTGATACTTTTGCCGTCGGCACTCGCTGGTGGGTGCCGCCTGCTCTGACGCTTTCTTCCGCGCGACGCTTCGTGGATAGGCTAATTTAGTGCGAACACAATTTTTTGGAAAAGTCTATATGTAAGAGCGGCTTTTGCAAGGTGCCCGTGCTGCAAATTTCTGTCCACTACTATGGACTGATATATATAATGAAAAAATATAAATATATATATATATTTATTTTATATATATTTAGATATATACATATAGAGACGAGCTGGTTTGGTCGGTCCGGTGGTTAAGGCGCTCGCCCCTGTCAAGGTCTGGCTGATGTCATGAGCTTCAGCCCCCGAGGGACAAGTGAAGTGCCCAAATAGAGACCGTGCATTTTAGCAATTTAGTTCGTGTGCTCCCAAAGCCTGAAACTCCCTCCCGACCTGCGTCCGAACATCCCCTGACCTGACCACATTTAAAATGAACTATAAAACACACCAATTTAGGACAGCATTTAGTGGGTCCCTGCGATTTGTCCTTGATGTGCTTTTTATGCGTGCTGACACTATGCATGCTTCCACTAACCGCATTTGCATGCTGACCCTGTGCATGTCACCCCTAAGCATGTTATTAATTTTTTTTGTTTTTTAAGCATGGTTTTACTTGCCATTCAAATGCATTTCCTTTTGCAGCAAATGTAAAGCGCCTAGAAAGAGATTAGGTTCTCTTAGGGCGCTTTATGAAGTGCATTATTATTATTAATAAGTTCTCTTGGGGAGCTATGCAAATGAATTATATTATTTAGTGTATTCGGTTCACTAACGGGTAGGAATTTGTTTCCAAAAGTGCATTACTATCCCTTTGGGAAATGAAAGCCACTGGCTTAGATGGGCGCACTTAAAACGACTTTTACAATCTAAGGTTACAGTTTTCCAGCAGCAACGTTATTTAGAATGTCTCGGACTATTTTTCGCAAGTTTCATGCCTTTTGGACATTTACGTTGGCAGACACCGTAAGCGGTATCTTTCAACTGGTAAATAGCACAGCCAGCCCGCAGACCAGCGGATCTATGAGTACACCACCGGCCTCTGACATTATTGGCGACATCGCTCAGTCCTCTTTACCTGAATGCACGATGTCATGTTTGCTAGCGACGAGTTGTTGGGCGATACACTTTGACAAGGATCATAGAAAGTGCACCATGATGAAGAAATGCTATGCAACCCCTACGAACGAGGCCACTGAGGCATTTCAGGGCTATCACGGTAGGCGTACTTGCTCAGCAGTCGCAGTTTCAGTTTCGCTCTTTTTTAACGGTTGCGAAAATCTTTATGTGGATTCATAGCAGTGATAATGTATTTTGTATAGCCCCACATGATAAATTAATCTTTTAGATGAGCAATGAAGTGCACTGTTGTAGGCGCAACTTGACACCGAAACTTGTCGCTCTGACCCTGACCCTTGTAGTCATAGGTTATGCAAGGGCTAATTTGTGTTGCTTTTCTCACTAAGTGTGCCTGACTAAAGCTACGAAGGCACGGCATGCAGCTCTAAATTAGTCGGTAAGTAACCGATGTATTATTAATAGCTATAAACTGTGCAGTTCATGTACCATTCGTTTATCGATTCTCGGCCACCTGAGGGCGCCTACCGGGTCAGGAAGTATTGAGCTAGGCCGCCGAAGTCAAACCTTTGACGTTGAACTCTTCACACTTCACCTGTCTAGCTTGATTTAGAGGTTAAGTACTAATCGTGTACTAAGTACTGATAATGGCCATTTTTACTAGATCGCATTGATTCTATCTACAATGTAGCCATGTCATCACTTGCAGAATGTGGTTTCAAATGTACAGCTGTATATTTTCTTGCTGTCATCACTAATGCCGCCAGAACATTACTCGAGAGCAAGGCAAAGTCGACTGTACTCACCAGTCTTCTCACTGTTGATTGCAGTTCCTGTCAGCACAGCCTGATATTTTAATAAATTAGTGCATCTATAGTGAAACCGCAATGCGTGCATGCTAGAAATGGTCTACCATTTGATTAAAAATCAAATGGTAAATCATATTCAAATGGTAAGTCAAATTTGAATGGAAAATCAAGGTCAAGGCCATATTGAGCTGCTCATTCCGATGGTTTTCGATGGATCGGTCACGTGATCGAGCTCAGAGAGCAGGTAACTCCAGGAAAGCGGTCGAGTGACGAGCTTTGCCTACCAAAGACTTGTTGAGGCCCGACATCGGGGTGGTCTTGCAAGTTTACCACCTCTAAATAATAATAGCACTAATGCACTTGATAAAGCACCCTCAGAGAAATCAATCTCCTCCTAGGCGCTTTACATTTGCTGCAAAAGGTAACTCGATTGAATCATGAGTAATATCATGCTTGATAAACAACATGAACAACGTGGCTAGGGGTGACATGCGCAGGATCAGCATGCAAATGTGGTTAGTGGCAGCATGTACAGTGTCAGTACGCATAAGCACGAGAAGGAAGAATCGCAGGGACCCATTAAATGATGTCCCAAATAAGTGTGCTTTAAAGTTCTTTTTAAATATGGTCAAGCCAGGGGATGTTCTGATGCAAGTCAGGAGAGAGTTTCAGTCTGTGGGAGCGTACGAACTAAATGCACGGCCTCCAAAGGATTTGAGGTTTGTACGAGACGGCTGTGGCATTTCTTGGTTTGGGCCTGATGCCATGATGGCTTCTGCTTTGTTTTTGCATAAGATCGCAACATCCTCACTTTGATGGCAGCAGACCTTCCTAAATGAAACGATGATATGATCAACATGTTAGTTATGCAAAAACCAAGTCTGGTTAAGAAACTTGAAAGGCAAACGCTCAAAATTAGCTTTCAGGCATATAATCAGTTGATTTTAAACGAAATATAGGCGTCCAGTTTTAAAGAGACCTCTGCCACGTCATTTCGGCAGTCAAGTCTGCCTATTTTCAGGTACATAAGATTGCTAAATCGGCTTAGCTTACACAGGGCTACTAAACCTAAATTGACTCGTGCATTTCTGACATCCTGTATTGACTTCTGTCTGCAACACACTTCTGTCACCCACTTTTAGGTTTCATATTTCTTTATCTCCAGCCTATCAAATTCAACTGCTCCCGCACAAAACTATAAGCATCGTACAGTCTAATTTTCTGAATCTAATCGTTTACACATTCCTTGTACGGAACTCAAATCACTAATAGACCATGTCTTTAGTGTATATGCTCTCAAAGCTTACAACTCAATTTCGACTGGCTTTACGATATCCTCCGGCTTGATGGCATTTAAAATGAAGCTAAAATTGCATCTATGTATCACAGAATTGATTGGCTCCGTGCGATTTGTCCTTTGTGCCCTTGTGCGTGCTGAGGTTGTGCATGCTGTCACTGGCCATATTTGCATGCGGACCCTGTGCATGTCACCTCTCACCGTGTTGTGCTTGTTGACATTGAGCAGGCTGCCAATAACCATTAAATCATGCTTCATTTGGAGTAAATGCAAAGTGCCTAGAAATAGGGCAAGTTCTCTGAGAGCGATACACACATTTTATTGAACTACCAAATTCGGAGTGATTTTGGCCGACGCATATGACCAGTCAAGTTCCCTGACTTGCATTCTCTCAATTTCCTATCTACCGTACGAAGCGAGGCCGGCACACAATGGCAGAGCGTTTGGTTCAAACGTTTTTATCATCTGACCTCCTGACATCTGAAGGAAACCCTGCCGGTTTGTCTTCCTGACCTCCTGACTCTGTGTGTGTGCTATGGGCTTCGTCTGCCAGGCACGAGGAGCCAGCAGTGGTCAAATGATGTTTACCTCACAAAAGCCAGACATTGCAAAAAGTAGCGACCCTTCTTATTCTCGTCTGCAGTATTCCTACTTCTGGGGGTACGGTAATTAGTCGAACTCATCATTAAAACGGCTGCATTCTAAATTAGCCAGATAATGACGACTATGCATTACTCGCGGTTCCTGGGTGTATTATTCGACCGCGTTTGGCCAAGGCCGAATAATGTGTTGATGCAATCAATAGGCAGAAAGTTGTGATTCTGGAGTCGATCCAGACATGTAAGCTGATTTGAGCCCTACACTACGATGCCACTGAGCAATTTCTTAACGTCAAAGCAGCCTTTAAACATGTTCGGCGCCTTCGGCACTGTCCCATTGGCGTGTCTGCTCAATGGATACGAAACACTGTTATGCTGAGGCACGGGCGATTACAGTCGTTATTCCAGCCGTATACCACTACTGTCAGCATAGCAATGTGCTTTAATGCAGTACCTGCACGTTACCACTAGCCGAGATATAAGGTTGGGACGTCACCGATAGTTGTCGTGCGTCAGCTGAGATTGGCCTGAGATTGAGGTTGCAATCAGCAGGGATTGTAGCGAGCGCTGCGTTTGAGGCCTAGTATTGCCCGTCCGTGGACGCAGCCGTGGGCTCAGCAGCCTATGTACTAGAAGCTCCTGGGGCATGGCATTCTGGTATCAGCAGTGGATGAGATGGCGGAAAGATGGATGACGGTGCCTCCGGCAAAGGATACCATTTGCCTCCTTATCATGTAGGCATTATTATTTTAGTCCGTTTAACGTAACTTTCTGTTCTTAGTTTTACTCATCGGCCGTGGTACACGAGCTGACGACCGGACTGGTGGCCTACAAATGAATTGAATCAACTCGCCATTGCGTTCGGGCCTCACCACTCGGTTATGACGTTACCTGATGCACACCAAACATCGATTCTATTACTTATACATTTATATATGATAAATAAAAACTAAGTATAGTTGAGTGTTCGTATAATCAATCTAATCAGTGGCACCAACAGCTATCGACTTTGTAATACTCGAGTTGGGGTCGTTCACTAATCTATGTTGGCCTTACACCTATCAGGGTGCAGCACCGAATACTGTACGTCGACCGAAAATCACTTACGATTTCCGAAATCTGCACCACGTCTTTTGTATATATATTGATAAATGCATATTGAAATGTATACTGAATAATTAGAAACATATGCACATGATTTGGACTGTCGAGGAATAAAGACTAATCAGTGTGCACAATACAAACGCCTCATGCTTAAGTAATAATAACAATGCACTTGATAAAGCGCCCTCGGAGAACCTAATCTCTTTCTAGACGCTTTACATTTGCTGCAAAGGGAAATGCAATTGAATGTAAAGTAAAATCATGCTTGAAAAACAAACAAAATGAATAACATGGTTAGGAGTGACATGCACAGGGTCAGCATGCAAATGTGGTTAGTGGCAGCATGCACAGTTTCAGCACGCATATGCACATCAAGGAAGAATAACAGGGACCCAGTAAATGCTGTCCTAAATAGGTGTGTTTTTAGGTTCCTTTTAAATGTGGTCAGGTCAGGGGATGTTCTGACGCAGTTCGGGAGGGAGTTCCAGGCTTTGGGAGCACACGAACTAAATGCACGGTCTCCATAGGATTTAAGGTTTGTACCTTGCTAGTAAGTTCAAGTCAGGCTTTAGAGCTAATCACTCCACAGAGTCAGCATTCCTTAGGGTATACAACGACCTAGTTAGGAATGCAGACATGGGTAGAGTGTCTCTGCTTGTTTTGCTTGATCTTTCGACACTTTTGATACCATCGATCATAAAGTTCTTCAAGAGTCCCTCTCATCTCGCCTGGGCATCACTGGCACTGCTCTGCCGTGGTTCAGGTCCTATCTCAGTGGGAGACTCCAGAGTAATGACGTGAATGGACATAGATCATCTGAAGTACCTCTGAAATATGGAGTAACTCAGGGCTCCGTGCTAGGTCTGGTTTTTTCACGGTTTATACTCTCCCTCTTGCTGATGTGATTGCCAAGCACAATATAGGCTTTCACTTCTATGTGGATGACACTCAGTTGTACCTTTGCTTTGATCACTCCCAGCCTTCGAGCACCTCGAATTCTCTCAACTCACTTGTTGCATACATTGATGACATCCGCACATGAATGGCAGCAAATTTTCTAAAACTAAACGATGATAAAACTAACTTACTAGTTTTGGGCAAACCCAGTGTGATTCAGAGATTGGAAAGGCCGACTCTAAAAATTGGCTCTGCCAGCACATCTCCAGTTGAATAAACTCGAAATCTAGATTTCATATTCCAAAGCGACCTCTCGTTAGACGACCATATCAGCTCCACAGTCAAATCTGCCTATTTTCAGCTTCATAACATTGCTAAAATTCGGGCTTGTTTAGATAAGGATACCACATATAAGTTGGTCCATGCATTCGTGACATCCCGTCTCGACGTTAATCACGTAGTGTCAGTGTCACGTTTCTATCTACCAGTGATTACAGATCGGAGGGGGACTGAGCAGCAGAGGCGAAGCAGATATTCTCGCTCGGACAGCATTTATGTCAAGGGTCTTGAGGTTTCGCGATTCAAATGTGATTTTAGAGGAGGAAAAGCTTGTTCACGCTAATAGAGGTAACGTTACCTCTTGTGTCTGTCTAGAGGACCAAAAGCTTCAGGCTGCGTGCTAGAAAATAGTATTAAATCAGGTCAAGGTATAGCTTATGCACGCACGAGGCCATTTCAGAACTGATATGTCATGTAGGCTCGAATTACGTCCTAAATTAAATGTACACAGGAATATGCGCCTGATATAGACTCGGAAGCATACGTCTTCTAGTCAGTACGCGATATTCAGTGGTTCTAGTATTCCGACAGTAAAATGTAACCATGTGCTGATCTTTAGTAACTTTTTGGATCAAACTTGAGGTGAAAATGAGTGGGACCCCCGTGGCCCGGGTAGACTAAGATAATAGAACAGCACGATGGCTAGAAAAAGGTTAAACGCTCCCCATTTTTTCTGTTTATCCGGAGCCATCAAAATAAAATAGTGTCCGCATTATAACCAAGGACCCTACAAGGCACGTGCGAAAAAATGTTAGCTGACATGAATCAAAATCTGCAGCAGATGTTTGAATAAATACTGATGGATATTGTAAAGATCCCTGTGGATGTGCTCTCTGTACCTATCCATTATTTTGAAATTCGAACGTCTAAGCAGTAGAGAAAGCACTAATTGTACTTGCTAAATTTGCAATGAATGAAATGAGATATATGTTCAAGTCACTTTTTTTGCAAAAGAAACGTTTAAAAATAGTTCAGTGTATCTGTTTATTGCTTTTATGAGAGGGCCGGTGATTTCAACCAATAAATTGTGGTATGTGTTGTTTGATTCTATACAAAGTCATTGCTATTTGTGAGCACTCTTCTTGTCAAGTGCACCACGATTGGCCTGGTAGGTTTTATGTCACCGGACGATTTTTTGTGGAATCGTGGCTGTGAAATGGCAATGCGTTGCAGCTTCTCTGCCGGACTCGGCGATGTCTGAGTCATCGAGCTTTCTCGGGCTCTCTCCAATGTGTGCAAAGCTTTATAACGTTTCGGGACAGTGCACTGGTCCGTGCGAATCGTGGAGTTCGGCAGATCTTTCATCAGACGACTACTAACAAATTGAATTTCTTCAACTGAAGGCCGTATGGGAATACTCTATCCGGCAATGACCAGCTGCCGGATATGTGCCTTGCCTAGTCATCTGCCGTAGATTGATGCAGCACTAAAACGCAACATAACAATATTTGAGTGATATTATGATATATTTATATTAGTGAGCCGTGATGGCACACTAGGTAAGGCGGTTGCTTTCACGACCTTGGTCCCGAGGTCGTGGGTTCGATTCCTACGGTGGGCGATCCTTTATCGCCACTGCAAGCGGTGGTGATAGCCGTGAAGGCTCTTCTGTCGCTATACAAAAAGAGGCTGTTCAATCAGCTAGGATTTTTTTTGCGTATATTTTTCATCCTTGAAAGTGCCTGTCACCTAATAACTGCGTCTTTAAGTCTAGCTGAAATCTTAAGCGAGAGCTACGAGCATCATTCGAGCATATTTCTATTCCCGTGACTTAATGCAGGCACTTGATCTATTGATCTGGTCCAATCATTCCCGTTTAATAGCGAAAGTTATGCAGCAGAAGGTTCCTCGTGCTTAAAAAATGTGGTTTAGCTGACTCATCATCCTCGTTTGCATAGCGGCAGAAGATCTTTAGTCGCTATTACCATCGCTTGCAGTAATAAATGAAGAATCTCCCACTGCAGGACTTACAATTGCGATCTTAGTTGTAAAGGCCAAGTACCTTACCCCTGGGTGGGCTAAACCCAGTCTCTTTAAGCATCGCAATCGGATTTTCGTCAGAGCAAGCAGGTCGGAAAGCTTCGTTTATGCAATCTTTTTTTCATCTTTGCCGCTAAAAAATTTCCTCCAAGACAGGGCGTTTATACTGTCGATTCGAAAAAGGTTGACGGCCGACTTAGCCCTGCTTGCAGTGCCCTGCTCTTGTGGGGAAGGCTGTTGTGAACAAATGTTTTTCGGGAAACTCACAGCAGAAGTTGAGTTCGCTCCTGCAGTCATCATTGTTGAATATGACGAGGAGAATATAGAGTCAAAGAGAATATAAAGAAAAGGACGATAAGCGTATAAAAAAAAGCGTTTTTTCGGCAAAGTGCATAGTTTGCTAAGTAACCTGCACAGTCACCAGTTTATACGATAATTTCATAAGCAGTTGCACTGCGTCTTCCGTGTAGAAAAGGGCTAAGCCTTGGTTAGACCTCATAAGCATCCCATGCTCCGGGACTGACTCTGAGCCTCCATGTAACTCTAGCTACGAACGTCAGCCATTTTTATTTTAGTCGTTAGGTGTGTGTGCAGAGACCGAGGGTCGGTAAGAGTGAGCACCGAACCTCTTGGGCGACGACCCAATGGCTGAAGAGAATGCTCACGAGAGTTTGGACTTCCGAGCAATACAACCAAAAAGCAACAACCAGGTCTCGGTTGTTTTTTGCCCATAGTCACTGCTTAAGCATTTTTTTAATCGGTCTGATTCCCTTATTATTAATATAACTAATTATCTCAACATATCAGGTCAACAATCAAAGCTTCTTCTAACCTTGTATATTATCAGTGCGTGAAATTATCCTCAAGTCACTTTTAAAGAGCTGGCGGGAAGATTCATTTTCTAATTATTTATTCTAAGCGAATTGCATCTCATTCTGCAGTAACGATGAGCTATTGACGATAAAATGATTTCAGGATGCATCTGCACATTATCGATTAATTCAAAAACCCGGGTAAAAATTTTTTCTCATTATTTATTATTACTTATTCTTGTATGCAGTAGTTTTTACGATTTTAGCTAACAGATCGTTATCGCTGCTCATTGACGCTTTCTCTGAGTTCCCGTCTACTTCCAGATAACGCAATAGGAAATCGCCAGCAGAATCGGCAATCTGGTTTGCACATGGGATGAATACGTTGAATCCTTCTTCCTCGAATACAGCAGCGACGGAATCACGTATAGTATGTACAGAAACAGCACCGTGAATGTGGTACGATATTTTTCATTCTCAATCTGGCTACTTTATTTGAGGCCGTAAAAGTAGCAGAAATGAGCATTTTCATTGATGGAACTTCTCACAACTTATCACAGCTATTGGAACATCTACACTTGGTTCCCAAAATTAGTTCATATAAAGTCATTTGCCATAGCTTGATAAAATGGCTGCCGCCTTTTTTCTAAGAAGCCCCTTACAGACACACGTTTTGCTTCCCAAAATCAGCTTAAGAGATAACACACATTGTTAACATTGTCTGATCACATCACTTCTTCCAGATTTTGAATGGAAAACGATAATGCTTGCTGAATCCTAAATCTTACTTTGTCATCGATAAGAGTTTACACTGGGTTGTCAAATTGTCTGTAGGCAGCATTTTCTCAAAAATTATTTCGATGGCCATTGAGAATCCGGAGATACACACTCGCACCAGACGCCGATAATGTCGACAAAATATCGCGTAGAATCCTAAGAGAACTAAATATCTTTCTAGGAACTCTAAGTGTACTGCAAAGGAGTCGCGTCAAATCAGGAATGTAGTCGCAATTACGATATTATTACGCAGGTAAACAAGGGACAATGCCAACGAGACACGCGCTCAGTCTGCAAAAGCCATCTGCTAGATTCGGCACCTGATCCTTTCTTACAGCCAGCGCTCTATCGCCCGGCCGAATGCACACCCTCGTCGCAGGAAGGGGCGTAGTCGTATGAGCATTTCTTGACCTTCAAATTCCACTCAGCGGCAAACTGACATGGCCGCCGTTCGATACGCCTCGAACTTTGTCTTTAAACGTACGAATGTCACTCATTCGCTGGCCTGGTCCACCTGGACAGTCTTCTCGACCACGTCAGCCACGAGCTCTTTCTGCTCTCTCTCCTTTCCGTGTCGGCGGCATTGCGCGATGCGGCCTTACTTTTTTCCATTACGGTCCGTTGCGTTTTGCAAATTTTCTCATTTCTTAGTCAGTTGATCGACTAGGGATGGAAAGCATTGGACTGCAGCCATTTGAAAATTGCATAGGTTCCTGATGAGGGACAGCCTGCAGAAATGGCCGAGCCAAGAGTGCCGGGCATGGGGCAACGATTCATTAGGAAAAGAAGCTGTGCCCACTGATAGCTATGATGGTGGGTATTTTGCTTCAGTTGGTTCATCTAGATGGCGATTTGACTACTGACAAGCAGACAATAATTGGCAAGAACCGGATCTAGATAGAGCACAGTGAGCGACGGGTATGAATAGTAGTAGTAAATAATGTATATAATAATAATATAGAAATACAAAGTTGAATTATCACAATTACTATTATATAACAATATACATATAATTATAATAACATAAACATATTATTAGCATTACAATAATATATACTAGTAGTAGTACATAATATATAATATAATAGCAGCTATGAATCTAGCCACGTAGACTTGCCTGGGCTCATCAGTTGAGTCACAGGCACCGAGTGATTTTACTGAGAGGAAGATCTATTTTATTTATTTATTTATTTTATTCTTAGTCCTAAAATTACCTAAATCTAAGAGCGATGTGACTACTGACAAGAAGACAAGAATTAGCAAGAAACGGCCGACTAATTAGCTGCATTCATTAGGATTCCAGGCAGGTAGCTAAGCGAGAGAATGAATGCACCCACCAGCAGACGATTTCAGGCAAATTAATGAGCTGATGCATGAACCTGCGAATTCCCGCAGCTAGTTGGGATCGGGAAAAATAATCGCTGTATGTTTCGGAGTGCAGCAAAGTAGCTCAGGCGAGAGTTTACTCATTGAGCGAAGTGAGAAAACTAAAAACGGAAAGAAAAAGCCACGTCAAACTTGGACTGAGCAGCAGCAGCATTTCTGTTGCTACTCGGAGAGCTATGATTTCGTGAGCAGATCGCGGCAATCGATCGATGTCACCTTCTAATGTACTATTGCTGATCGCTTCCAAGTTCCGTGCCTTCTTCAACGTTGTCCATTTCATCAATATCGTCACTATCAGGGTTTAAATCATTCATCCCAGTACTCTTCCTGTAAAATCCGTACAAAATGAACCTCAATATTTGCTGGTGCTACAAGATCAATTTTAATAATATTTCACTTGATTTTTTTTTAAATTGAACGTTAATGTAATTGTTTGACCAATTCGATAAATTCATTATTAAGAATCTCACACAAATTCAGAGGAAACTTCACAAATTTGTTTTCCGTTACATATTTACTACCCATAGTGAACGCTGGAACTTCATTTGTATCTTAGTGTTTAAAAACTTTCAATAGAAACGGTAAAACACTTTGAAAAAGCAACCGCTAACTGTCTTTTATTTTTGGTGAAAATAGCTGCGTTACTGTCACTGTTGAACTGTTACGAGACGCCATAGTGGGGACTAGCTAAACGCCACCAGGCTTTGGTGCGTAACTGTCATCCGTTGCGTCTCTAAAGCATAGGATAAGACGGGCCTCGGTGCTTGGTCCACTTTTCTTTCACAATTCGTACTCTCACTCATACTCAAATGTCGCCATATACTTACACTCTCACTCTAGCTATACTCTCACTCTAATCGGGTGTAATATCCAAGCACTGTCTCGGCTCACATTTCTATGAGCTCTATTACATTATGAGGACTATGAGCTCTATTACATTATATGCCGAGCTAGTTTTGGCCCAGCGGTTAAGGTGCTCGCCCAGATCAAGGTTTGACTGGGGTCGTGGGCTCGAGCCCCGAGGCATATGTGAAGCGCCTGAATAGAGATATATATATATATATATGAGCTATATTCTGTGAGCTCTTTTCCACAAGGCTGTGCTTGTGATCTCTCCCTGCCTTCCAGAATGGCAAACACTCTCAACTTCCTTGATGCATATATTGCGGGGCATTCCCAGTTGATTTGCAATGCAAAATGTGTCACATCGAAATGACGATCAAGCCAATTTACTAATGATAAGGCCATAACAGTTAAACCTCGCCTCTCAAATAATTAAGGCCATAAAAACAAGAGCATCTGTTTTCACTCCCACGGGATTGCATTAGGTTCTGCTCAATGGGGTATTTATTTACCCCATAATGTAATGCTGTCTCGCTTTTCTAACATTGCGGTATTTCCGGTGCAGGTGAGCGCATGTCTCTGTAGCACGCCGAGTTTCACAGCTCTTCTTTTCATGTCTCTTGGTGAAGCGCATTTACCGCAAATCGTGAAGTCCTCGTCTACTTTGTGAAATCCTCGTCTCGGCTTACGTTAGTCTGTTCCTTGCTCGCTTCGTTCGTGGAAATCACTTGTCGCTTGCGCTCAGCTCTTCGGTTGGAACAGCAAGGCTAACAAAATCTTCGGAGGCTCACTTCCTGCTCCTCTAGAGGGCATGCGAATTCTGCGAATTCATCCGCATCAGTATTCCGGATGGAAATCGCTTCGAATCGAAATCTCCGGCTGCGCTGCATAGCCTCGGGCTCGGCAAGAAGGCACTCGCCTCAAGCGGCCTAATCCGTCTCCACATGACTAATCCGTCGGCACGCGATTGCAAGCACTGAGCATTTAACATGTGACTGTAGGCTGATAGTCCAATTGCGAGCTCTATGTAGTCGCTTGCTTATGCAAATAAAAGCGCCGAGACCAAGTGCACCGGCCGAAATATCGCTACCTTTGTCGCTTGCAATCATCTGCAGTTTAAGCACGGTCGGATTCAATATCTTCAATGTGCATGTGTGTGTACACTCAATGGTATGGTTGAAGTAAACAAATATTTGTCATAAAATAAAATTTTTGGTGTCAGTGTTTAAGTTACCGTGATTTTACGAAGGCATATCCGTGAACTGCACCTATTTCTCCGTCACCAAATGTCGCTACACTTCAGCAAGGCAAGATGCATCGACGTGGTCTTTTCGCTTGTATCGCTTTCAGTCCGAACCTCCGGTATGAAAGTATTGCCCGCTGGAGTAGACTCAACATAGTTCCGCTGAGCCGATTGTGTGTTTTGTATTTAGATTGGGGTTAGAATTGAATCATAACTTTGTAGATGCTAGTATATACGTTCTAGCGTACTTGTGTGCTCGCATTTAGTCAGTTCGTAGGAGATGGGCCACAAAAGTCAAGCAGGTCGTATTTAGGAGTCTGGACAGCCCAAGTCTGAGATACAGGCAAATATGTAAAATAGATGCACAGGCATATACCTGTACAAACGTTAAATGCCTGCAGCTCTTATAATAATAATAATAATAATAATAATAAATAGCTGGTTTTTGCTGGCTAAAAGAGAAGAATACGCGTGAAATTGCTGAGCAAAAATGGCAGACCAAATGCACATTTCAAACAGTTCTCTAAAGCTTTACGTACCCGTTGCAGGATGCCACATTACGTAAATTTCCGTAATAATAATAAATAATAGAACAATATAATAAATAATAATAATATACATTTAATTATGTATATGAGACCGATGGTGGAAATCCGGGTTAACGAATTTTCGCAAGTATAATCGAAATTAATTACTTATCTTTCGGATAGCTGCTCTAAAAATATATTGCGTTTCGAAATCGAAACGCCGTTGACCTGATTCAGGAGCAGCACCGTCATAATCGTGTCGAAGCAATCTGACGGACTATGTTCTCAAGAGCTCAATCAAAGGATGCTCGCTATGGTTGGCTATAATGACGATATACAAGACGTTAGCAATGAAGTCCTAAACAACGAAATGGAATTGGTGTGCAAGTTCTTGGAAAAATTTCCAGGGAACCTAATTGCCACTCTCTGGTCTGAAAAGATTATGCAGTAGGTCCGGAATTGCGGCGCCAGTGCTCGCCTGGGTAGTATTGCTGATAGCGAGGACGAAGATTGGGCAGAGAGCGCGTTCTTAGGTTCTCGAAGATTCGAGTCACCGGCGATTGAACGACGCAATCCAGCAGCGAGCAGCGAGCGGCAGCGGCAGCGTCGTCGCTTCTCGGCTTCCGGGCCGCTCCCTTCCTTCCTGCCCGCCCCGGCCCCAGCAAAGGAACAGGCGTATCAGTGAGCGGCTCTCTTGCACTACTTTTATCGCTCGGTGCCGGCATTTGAGAAAGCGAGAGCACAGAGACGGATGATGGCGCTACAATAGAGGTGGCCGGGTAAGCTCGCTCGTTCTTAAAAAGCACTCCCCCCCCCGGCGAAAGCCTTGCTAGTTCGGATGGCGGCGGCGCGACGTGCGCAACGAGCTAAGACCTGAGGCTCGCATTGCGTCGACGGTAACCACGCCAAGCTCACTCTTCCGTCGTGAATAATGGTGACGTCACAATGGCGTCGCAAACAGCAACGGCGTCTCCATTCGTGCTACCGAGGCTAGCAGCTGCAAGCGCGGATGGCACGGCAGAGATATGCTTGTTAAAATAGTTATTAAAACAGTAAAATAGCTTAACCTCAAATAGCTAACGTAAAAATTAAAATTAAAAAATTAAAAATTTAAATTTAAGTTTAAATAGCTAAAATAGTAACTAAAATATACAATTATGCTCGGATAATTGTAATGTATGATGAGCATAAAAATGGCCTGTACATTAAGGCAGACACGACATGACGCGGCATGACAGGTGACTTCCAGCCGACTCGCTAACAGGCAGCTAGCGCTCTGAGCTAGGACACTCACCGACCGGCGCACCGCTGCTCCAAGCGAGCGACTGCGATCAGGCGCGTGCCTTATGCAGTAGCCAGTTCAAAGATCAGAAAACATAGTTACTTTGGTACGTAATTATACATCACGTTGCTCATCAGCGTCGGCATATCTGGCTATTTCACAAGCGACTAAGTTCTAATTCAACAGGAAAGCTTGTAGCTCGTAATTGAGGTTCTTCCGTCAAGATTACAGTCCATAGACGCGAGGCATTCCAATAAACTAAAGCGACAGCCTCGACTCCCGCTAGAGGTCGTATGCCGCTCGGGTCGTTCTGAGCGTCGTGAAAGCAGCTCCGTGAACGAGGAGATTATCAGATTATCAGATTATTATATTATCGAGATCACACGTTATAGCGAGAGGCGAGGCCAGGCTTCGCGATTTACTTCAGCCGACCGGCACATATCAGCTAATTCCAAAAATCATTATTTGGCTGCTACTTATCAATTACTAAGCTACTCAGTGGAAAACAACCTTGGCAAGAATAGGTTTTTAAAAGACCCTCCAATGTTGCACAAAGTTGTCCATCTCCGGGCAGTCATATTTAAACATTGGCTACATAAATGTTCTCACATACCCTCACCCACACTGTATTTACTGGGCTTTCCTGCCGTTTGTCTAAGCCCGGTAGCTTTCCATGGAACTTTTAAAAATTGCTTTAAAAATTGCATCACTTAAATTATTCTAATGGTCACCGAAGCTCCGCGATATTATATCCCAACCTGCGTTTCCGTGTACAGTTGACGATGCATATTTACTCTCAGTGGATTTCCCGTTCAGGCTCCTCCGTTCAATGCCGGAAGTCACTAAGTGCTCCATTCGATGGCATAACGGTATCTCACTGGCAGCAGTTTTGGCGAAGCATTCCGCCTCTGGCACGCTCCAATCGATTTCCGGGCAGTAGAATGCCGGCCATTGTTTTCCAGCTTCTCGGACTGTGCAGCTGCCTTTCAGTTAGGCACAATCTCGACGAGACATGGACTCGCTACCACTGCTCGCTTTGATGCTCGCGCCTTCGGTGCTAGCAGGTTGGCGTCTGTGTAAAGTGCTGCGCGGCTGAGGCGCTCACAGATAGGCGTCTGAGTTCGGCGGGAGCCTACTCTTACGCTTGCTTGAGACGGAGGATTCAGACCTCGTTGGCTGGTTTAGCCTTGGGCGCAGTTCTTTGTGTAAGTCTCAACTTTTAAGAGCGGTTCGTCGAAGGAGCTAATTCTACGAGTGTTTCCCTCCTTTCCTGTCATGCGACGTGTAATTGTGTGCAAGCAGTCGGCTCGGCACTCGCAGCCATTTTCTTTCCATATGTATAGTACTGTCTGTGAGGGAATGAGAAGCAGCAGAATATGCACAACTTCGTCGCTCAGTAGTTCTTAGGATTTCATTTATTTATTTACTTATTTCAATATTTAGGAGTTCTTCGCTCGCCCTTTATTGAGCTCGCGCCTTTCCTTTGCGGCCACCCTTGCCATTGGACGTTGCCGTTGGCAGATACTGCAGGCGGACTCTTTCAGCTGGTAAATAGCACAGCGAGCTTGAAGACCACCTGTGGATCTCTGAGTACAGCACCGGCCGCTGACATTATTGGCGACATCGCTCAGTTCTCTTTACCTGAATGCACGACGTCATGTTTGCTAGCAACGAATTGTTGGGCGATACACTTTGACAAGGATCAGAGAAGGTGCACCATGATGAAGAAATGTTAGGCAACCCCTATCAACGAGGCCACTGTGGTATTTCAGCACTATTACGGTAAGCATGCTCGCACTGTGACATTTGTGTTGTTCTTTTTAATAATCATGCAAGTTTCTTTGCCTTATTCATAACGTAATAACTGTAATATAAAAATGGCAGTTATAACAGTACCTCAGGAGAGATAAATATCTCAGCTCGCTATCAAGCGAGCTGGTAGTTTCTGAGCTAGTCCCTCGGGTAACACGCACATGAAGCGGAAGCAACCTCCTCTCGTAGTGCATTTAGGGATTTTTTCATATGGGTAAATTAATCTAGAGAATTTCTTTACTCTCACTCTAATCCTAAATTGCTCAAGCTCTTTAATTCGTTTATTTTTGTGCTAGGTTCCCTCGGCGGCGATGGCAACGGTGACTCGACATGCAACACAAAGCTAGTTGGTAAGGTGAACATAATTTTTCGATACAGATTGTTAATTTCTTGTTTAATTTCTTTTCTACATGTATCTTATTGAATTGTTTGTGTTTTCTGTCACCGTGTACCTAATGACTTTTGTACCTTTCAGGGTACATCAATTTATAGTCGTAGGTTGCTAGAGAAATTTGAATCTGGTAAATTCAGTAGTTACCAAGCAGCTTATTCCATAATGTACGCGTTGCCGGTGCAATAGTGATGCAGGATGTTCACCCTTGTTTAATTCCAATTCGCTGCCGGAATATCAGTGTCCAGTAGGTCGCCGACTATATAAAGCCTCTTCTATATACACGTACGTATATGTGCGTGTGTGCGTGCACTGTGTGTGTGCATGAGCGTGCGACTTCATCGCAGAACCTCATTACTAGCCGATGCCTGTTCTCTTCGAGGCTGTGCGAATTCAACAGATCCTTAGCAAAAGCAGACACCCTGGTGTGGTAATACCGAGTGGGTGCATGGTAGCGAGCTAATGCTGGCGCAGCAGCTGCTGGGCATGCAAGTGGAGTGGAGTTGGGGGAGGCACGAGTCCCAGCCCAGAGAAGCAGATATTCTCGACGGGACACCATCGATGTCCAGGGCCTTGAGGTTTCGAGATTCACTTTTTATTTTAGATGAGGAGTAGGAGGCCACATATTGTAGACTGGATAAGATCTTCATGTGGTCAGATAAGCAGGATTTGGTAATAATAGCAATGACAAAGTGCAGTTGTGTGAGAAAATTTGGTCGAGTGTGTGGCCTTTAATGTGAGTAGTGCCATGCACGTGAGCCACACAAGAGACACTGAGTGGGTCAATGCACGAAATTTAGTGCTGAAGGCGTCAGATAAGCTATCAAAGAGAAATCAAAGTTGAAATCCAGTTGAAATCAAATGAAAGTTGAAATCGCTAACAATGAGGAAATTCTTAGCTTGTTTGCGAATATCAGCTTATATAAGAATAAGCATTGGATCCCGTTGGGTTGAAACGTTTGTTGAAGTAATAGAAGCATGATTTTACTTACCATTTAATTGCATTTCCCTTTGCAGCAAATGTAAAGCGCCTAGAAAGAGATTAAGTTCTCTGAGGGCGCTTTATCAAGTACATTATTATTATTATTATTATTATTATTATTATTATTAGAATGGGCCAGAATCGTTCAAACAAATTCAAGTGCTTCTTATTTCTTCTTCGTCGTATTTTATATTTCAGATATCACAAGCGATCTCGTCCGTACTGATGACCTAGGGCCAGAGGAGGCATGAACGAGACATTTGTCATTGGCATGAATCAGTAACTGCTACTTGCAGAAAATTTAAATTCATACAAGTGGCTATTTAATTGCTCCTGCTAGCAGCTCTCTTTCATTGCTCATAATTTTGGCATTTAAATTGATTAAAAAGCATCGAGTAATGTGTTTGCTTATTCATAAGTTCGCGACGCATTTTAGAAAAACCATTCCCAAGGCACTTTGTCTTTCAAATAATTCTCAAAGTTGCTTAGTCTATCTTCTATGACCCTACAACAGTGCTAGTGATTTGAACCAGTAAATCTTTGCATATGTTTTATCCTATATGAAATCATTGCTACCTGTGAGAGCTCTACTAGTCAAACGAGGTCTGGCCTGGCAAGCTGCAATGGCACCTGACGTGTATGAGTTGCAACAGGCGTGGTGCAGTACAGCAGCAATCTGTTGCAGCTTTTCTGCCGGACTCAGCCATGTCTGCTTCATCGACCTGTTGCGGTCTCAATCCAATGTGTGCAAAGCTCTCCAACGTTTCGGGCCAGTGCGACAGTTTTTACGGATCGTGGAGTGCAAAAAATAACGCAGCAGACGACTATTTGTAGATTGACTTCCTTCAAATGAAGACGGTAGGCAGCAGATTACTACCGGCACTGAGGCTCACTGCTCTGCCACACGATTTGTGCAATCCGTCTGCGTTATGGCGGCTGCTTGGTGCAAGATACTTTAACGCAGTATATTAGTTCGTGTAATGTTAAATTTTTTGAATGCTGCAACTTTCTGACCTTGAAACGTACGTTAGCCTTTGGCTGGCACTGTCATTCTTGCCGAGGTGACGGACAAAAGGCTACAGGCAGACAGGTCAGACTATGGCGGCGTCTGGTGACATGCTCGCATGCTCGCGACATACTTATCAGGTTCAGTTGTATTCTGTTTGCAGTGAATTACGTGCAGTTCTTTCCTCAGGCTCGGACCAATTCTCCCCAAAATAGCTGTTCTAAAGTGGCAGTATAGTCCACCCCTTCCTGGGTTCAAGCGGTGGCCACCTAAGAACTTGGTCATCGCTTCATCATTATATGTCTTACAGACTCGTTATCCTAACTATCCAAACTATACTAACTATATAGTTATCCTATCCTAACCTCTTTGACAATCAAAGCGTTTTTTTAGCATTAGTTCCAGCTGAATTCCGCCAATAACTACCCTGCTACTGGCTTAGAAAAAATTTATTTAAAACGTTCTTGTGACATGTGAATCACATCTCATTCTGCATGAATGATTAGCCGTCGATAATGAATTAATTTTAGAGACTAAGCACGCATCGGATCTCGCTGGATTGCTATTGTAATTTTACCTATGGCAGTTTTGCTCACAAGGAAACGGATGTCCTACGGATGGCCTATTTACCGCCTGGACTGCATCGGCGTTCCCATCTGCTTTCAGATTATGGGATACGAGATCTCCAGCAGAATGAACGATCCGGGTTGTGGTTGCGGTCAATACGCGAATTCCTTCTTCTTTGAATACAGCAGCGACGGAATAAGGTATAACATAACAGAAACAGCAGCGGAAATGTGGTACGACAACATCCGTCTTTAACCTGGTCATCCCATATTGGTGGTATCTGATTGGTCTTTAGCATTTGATATCATTGACATGCTTTCCTTAAACAAGTTAGAATATTCACAGCTCCTGCAATAGACTCGTTTATCTCAAATAATTTATCACAGGCACTGATCAAAAAGCCTTTTGTCTAACTCGTAGTAGAGTCTGGGTGGCAGATTTTTTTTCATCAAATTTTATGGACTTCTGAAGTCACACACAGTTCAGCTTGTTTACTTTGACTCCTCCAGCTGTGGTAGACGGCCTTTCCATTCAAACATTGTTTATCGTGTCTTCTTTAAGAGACTTTACCTGGTCATTTTTATTTCCAGCATATTAGTGCAGTTGTAGCCTGACGATGCAGACATCGAAGGGGTCGAAGTAAAAAGGCAGTCATGCAAAAGCTCTCTGAGATTCCATCAAACAATCGAAGACTAATTTGTAGACACTGATGCTAATGTCGATAGCCAATTATATCGAGTTCAGATATAACTAAATATCTCTCTAGCTAATGTGTGTATGCTGTAAATGAAGAATGTCAATTGGTTAGCCAGAGTAATTACAACGATGGCATGCACACAAGGGCTCACAGAGGACACTGCTGCTGTTGCAAGTTTCCCAAACTGAGTCCGAACTTCTATCGCTGGGTGAGACTAAGAGACGGGAGCGAAGCCGTCGATCCGAGTCCTTCGTTCCACCCATTCTTAATTGTTTATCTTAATTTAATTTTAAATAATTTCGGTAAACAGCAGCCAGCCCGCTCCACGCTATTTATTGAAGTTACCTCGTCCGATAAATCTGCAAGCAATTTAATAATAATAATAATAATAATACACTTGATAAGGGGCCCTCAGAGTACTCAATCTCCTTCTTTGAGCTTCAAATTTGCTGCAAACGGAAACGCAATTGAATGGTGAGTAACATCAAGCTTGATAAACATGAATAACATGGTTAGGGCTGACATGCACAGGGTCAGCCTGCAAATGTAGTTAGTGGCTGCATGTACAGTGTCAGTACACATAAGCACGTGAAGAACGAATCGCAGGTACCCACTAAATGCTGTCCTAAATGTGTGGGTTGTTAAGTTCTTTTTAAATGTGGTCAAATCAGGGAATTTTCTTATGCAAGTCGGGAGGAAGGTTAAAGGCTTTGGGAGCATACGAACTAAATGCACGGTCTCCACAGGATTTGAGGTTTGCACGAGGTATTGGTAAACTGTTGGATTCCGAAAAGCGGGTGGTACGATGCTTGGCCTGGTGTGGGAGTAGATCTGACAGATAGGCTGGAGCCAAAGAATGGAGTGACCTAAAAGCGAGCGACAATACCTTAAAGGCGATCCTTTGCTTGACTGGTAGCCAGTGCAGGTCGGCGAGAAGTGGTATGATAAAGCAACTGCGAAGCTCACGACAGACAAGCCTAGAAGCCGAGTTTTGCACCAGCAGCAATCGCCTGATTGCGCATGCCAGTAGGCCAGCGATCAGTGAGTGACATAAGTCGAGACGGGATGTCGCAAATGAGAGGACCAACTTGGACGTGGTATCCTTATCTAAACAATCCCAAATTTTAGCAATGTTGTGTAGCCGAAAGTAGGCAGACTTGACAGTGGAGCTAATGTGGTCGTCTAACGAGAGGTCGCTTTGGAATATGAAACCTAGATTTCGAGCTGATTCAACAGGAGATATTCAGGCAGAGCCAATTTTGAGAGTCAGCCTTTCCAATTTATGAATCACACTGGGTTTGCCCATAACTAGTAAGTTAGTTTTATCATCGTTTAGTTTTAGAAAATTTACTGCAATCCATTTACGGATGTCATCAATACATGCACCAAGTGAGTTGAGAGAATTTGAGGTGCTTGATGGCTGGGAGGGATCAAAGTAAAGGTACAACTGAGTGTCATCCGCATAGAAGTGAAAGCCTAGATTGTGTTTGGCAATCACATCAGCAAGAGGGAGAGTATAAACCGTGAAAAGAACCGAAAATAGCAAGGAGCCCTGAGGTACCCCATATTTCAGAGGTACCTCGGATGATCTTTGTTCATTCACGTCAATACCCTGGAGTCTCCCAATGAAATAGGACCTGAACCGTTGCTGAGCAGTGCCAGTCATGTCCAGGCGAGATGAGAGGCGCTCTAGACAAACTCTGTGATCGATAGAATCGAAAGCTCCAGAAAGATCGAGAAAAACAAGCAGAGACACTCTACCCATGTCTGCATTCCTAAGTAGGTCGTTGTATACCCTACGCAGTGCTGACTCTGTGGAGTGATTAGCTCTTAATCCAGACTGGAACTTACTAGTAAGGTTTGAAGTTTTGATATACGAGTTCAGCTGATCTGCCACGACCCGTTCCAGTGTCTTAAATAGGAATGGTAGAAGGCAGACTTGGCTGTAGTTGCTCAAGTTCTCTCGGTCTAGTGTCACTTTTTGGGGATGTGGCCTGACTACAGCTTTTTTGAAAGGTGCTGGGAAATTACCTGAGGCCAATGACATATTAATGATGCTATGTATGCATGGCAGCAGCAGATCAATGCAGCGTAGGAGCAGGACAGTGGGAATGGGGTCCAAAGGACTTGTCACAGGAAATCACTAAGCAAGCCAATCGATGGAATACAGGCTGCACAAAGGTATCTAACTAGGTATCTAACTTTAAATATTCAAATAACAATAATTAAAAAAATTCCGATTCCCCGCCGGAATATCCTGCCTGGCGCCACGCTCCAATCGATTTCGGAGCAGTAGAGCCGGCACTATTTTCCTTCCACGCACAGGACTGTGTAGCCGCCTCTTAGTAAGGCATTATCGTGACAAGATATGGACTCGCTGCCACTGCTCTCTTTGATGCTTATGCCGTCAGTGCTTGCAGGTAAGCACCTGAGGAGTAAAGTGCTGCGTAGCTGCAGTGCTACGTAGCTGAGGTGCTCTCAGTTAAGTCCCAGAGTTCGGAAGCAGCCTACTCTTACGCTTGCTTCATTGTGAGGCTTCAGACCTGATCGGGTGGTTCAGTTCCACATATTGTTTTTGAAAATGTCAATATGCAAGAGCTGCCCTTCTAATAAGTTCAGTCCACGCTATCTCATACAGTCGTGCGAAACGTAATTAGTTGTACGGAGTCGGATTTGTGAGCGGC
>WPIO01000452.1:0-43206 GCA_009760855.2 Cristatella mucedo | reverse complement strand
TTTCGCACGAGTTTGCAGTAGATCGCGGAATATCTAGAAACTTCAAATCAGCAGGTCGGAGCGTGAGCTGGCTGGCAGCACAGTGCTGCACCTTGTTTCAAGCTTTTGGCACGTAAATATCACATTTCGCACGAGTTCGCAGCAGATCGCGGAATATCCAGAAACTGTAATTCTGCGTTTTGGAGCGTGCGCAGGCTGGCAGAAGGGTGCAGCACCTTGTTTCAAGCATTTCGAACGTCAATAACACATTTCGCACGAGTTCGCAGCAGATAGCGGAATATCTAGAAACTTCGATTCTACATGTCGGAGCGTGAGCTGGCTGGCAGCAGAGTGCTGCACCTTGTTTCAAGCATTTTGCATGTAAATAACACATTTCACACGAGTTCGCAGCAGATCGAGGAATATCTGGAAACTTCAAAGCTACATTTCGGAGTGTTCGCTGGCTGGCAGCAGAGTGCTGCACCTTGTTTTAAGCATTTCGCTAGTAAATAACACATTTCGCACGAGTTCGCAGAAGATCGCAGAATATCCAGAAACTTCAAATCTGCTTGTCGGAGCGTGCGCTGGCTGGCAGCAGAGTGCTGCACCTTGTTTCAAGCATTTCAAACGTCAATAACACATTTTGCACGAGTTCGCAGCAGATCGTGGAATATCTAGAAACTTCGAATCTACATGTCGGAGCTTGTGCTGGCTGGCTGCAGAGTGCTGCACCTTGTTTCAAGCATTTTGCACGTAAATAACACATTTCGCACGAGTTCGCAGCAGATCGCGGAATTTCTAGAAACTTCAAATGTACATGTCGGAGCGTGGGCTGCCTGGCAGCAGAGTGACCCACCTTGTTTTGAGCATTTCGCAGTCCAAAAACACACTTCGCACGAGTTCGCAGCAGATCGCGGAATATCCAGAAACTGTAATTCTGCTTTTTGGAGCGTGTGCAGGCTGGCAGAAGGGTGCAGCACCTTGTTTCAAGCATTTCGAACGTCAATAACACATTTCGCACGAGTTCGCAGCAGATCGCGGAATACCTAGAAACTTCGAATCTGCATGTCGTAGCTTGAGCTGGCTGGCAGCAGAGTGCTCACCTTCTTTCAAGCATTTCGCACACGAATAACACATTTCGCACGAGTTTGCAGCAGATCGCGGAATATCTAGAAACTTCAAATCAGCATGTCAGAGCATGAGCTGGCTGGCAGCAGAGTGCTGCACCTTGTTTCAAGCGGTTGGCACGTAAATATCACATTTCGCACGAGTTCGCAGCAGATCGCGGAAATCTAGAAACTTCAAATCTGCATGTCGGAGCGTGAGCTGGCTAGTAGCACAGTGCTGCACCTTGTTTCAAGCATTTCGAACGTAAATAACACAATTCGCACAAGTTCCCAGCAGATCGCAGAATATCTTGAAACTTTAAATTTGCATCTCGGAGCGTGTGCTGGCTGGCAGCAGAGTGCTGCACCTTGTTTTGTGCGTTTCGCACTCGAATAACACATTTCCTACGAGTTTACAGCAGATCGCGGAATATCTAACAATTTCAAATCTACATGTCGGAGCGTGCGCTGGCTGGCTGAAGAGTGCTTCACCTTGTTTCAAGCATTTTGCACGTAAATAACACATTTCGCACGAGTTCGCAGAAGATCGCGGTATATCTAGAAACTCCGAATCTACATGTCAGAGCGTGCACTGGCTGTCAGTAGAGTGCTGCACCTTGTTTCAAGCTTTTGGCACGTAAATATCACATTTCGCACGAGTTCGCAGCAGATCGCGGAATATCCAGAAACTGTAATTCTGCTTTTTGGAGCGTGCACAGGCTGGCAGAAGGGTGCAGCACCTTGTTTCAAGCATTTTGAACGTCAGTAACACATTTCGCACGAGTTCGCAGCCGATCGCGGAATACCTAGAAACTTCGAATCTGCATGTCGGAGCCTGAGCTGGCTGGCAGCAGAGTGCTGCACCTTCTTTCAAGCATTTCGCACTCGAATAACACATTTCGCACGAGTTTGCAGCAGATCGCGGAATATCTAGAAACTTCAAATCAGCATGTCGGAGCGTGAGCTGGCTGGCAGCAGAGTGCTGCACCTTGTTTCAAGCTTTTGGCACGTAAATATCACATTTCGCACGAGTTCGCAGCAGATCGCGGAATATCCAGAAACTGTAATTCTGCGTTTTGGAGCGTGCACAGGCTGGCAGAAGGGTGCAGCACCTTGTTTCAAGCATTTCGAACGTCAATAACACATTTCGCACGAGTTCGCAGCAGATAGCAGAATATCTAGAAACTTCGATTCTACATGTCGGAGCGTGAGCTGGCTGGCAGCAGAGTGCTGCACCTTGTTTCAAGCATTTTGCATGTAAATAACACATTTCGCACGAGTTCGCAGCAGATCGAGGAATATCTGGAAACTTCAAAGCTACATTTCGGAGTGTTCGCTGGCTGGCAGCAGAGTGCTGCACCTTGTTTTAAGCATTTCGCTAGTAAATAACACATTTCGCACGAGTTCGCAGAAGATCGCAGAATATCCAGAAACTTCAAATCTGCTTGTCGGAGCGTGCGGTGGCTGTCAGCAGAGTGCTGCACCTTGTTTCAAGCTTTTGGAACGTTAATATCACATTTCGCACGAGTTCGCAGCAGATCGCAGAATATCCAGAAACTGTAATTCTGCTTTTTGGAGCGTGCACAGGCTGGCAGACGGGTGCAGCACCTTGTTTCAAGCATTTCGAACGTCAATAACACATTTCGCACGAGTTCGCAGCAGATCGCGGAATATCTAGAAACTTCGAATCTGCATGTCGGAGCGTGAGCTGGCTGGCAGCAGAGTGCTGCACCTTGTTTCAAGCATTTCGCAGTAGATCGTAAATAACACATTTCGCACGAGTTCGCAGCAGATCGCGGAATATCTGGAAAATTCAAATCTACATTTCGGAGCGTGCCAGCTGGCTGGCAGCAGAGGCAGCTGCACACTTGTTTTTAAGCATTTCGCACGTAAATAACACATTTCGCACGAGTTCGCAGCAGATCGCAGAATATCTAGAAACTTCAAATCTGCTTGTCGGAGCGTGCGGTGGCTGTCAGCAGAGTGCTGCACCTTGTTTCAAGCTTTTGGAACGTTAATATCACATTTCGCACGAGTTCGCAGCAGATCGCAGAATATCCAGAAACTGTAATTCTGCTTTTTGGAGCGTGCACAGGCTGGCAGACGGGTGCAGCACCTTGTTTCAAGCATTTCGAACGTCAGTAACACATTTCGCACGAGTTCGCAGCAGATTGCGGAATACCTAGAAACTTCGAATCTGCATGTCGGAGCCTGAGCTGGCTGGCAGCAGAGTGCTGCACCTTCTTTCAAGCATTTCGCACTCGAATAACACATTTCGCACGAGTTTGCAGTAGATCGCGGAATATCTAGAAACTTCAAATCAGCAGGTCGGAGCGTGAGCTGGCTGGCAGCACAGTGCTGCACCTTGTTTCAAGCTTTTGGCACGTAAATATCACATTTCGCACGAGTTCGCAGCAGATCGCGGAATATCCAGAAACTGTAATTCTGCGTTTTGGAGCGTGCGCAGGCTGGCAGAAGGGTGCAGCACCTTGTTTCAAGCATTTCGAACGTCAATAACACATTTCGCACGAGTTCGCAGCAGATAGCGGAATATCTAGAAACTTCGATTCTACATGTCGGAGCGTGAGCTGGCTGGCAGCAGAGTGCTGCACCTTGTTTCAAGCATTTTGCATGTAAATAACACATTTCGCACGAGTTCGCAGCAGATCGAGGAATATCTGGAAACTTCAAAGCTACATTTCGGAGTGTTCGCTGCTGGCTGGCAGCAGAGTGCTGCACCTTGTTTTAAGCATTTCGCTAGTAAATAACACATTTCGCACGAGTTCGCAGAAGATCGCAGAATATCCAGAAACTTCAAATCTGCTTGTCGGAGCGTGCGCTGGCTGGCAGCAGAGTGCTGCACCTTGTTTCAAGCATTTCAAACGTCAATAACACATTTTGCACGAGTTCGCAGCAGATCGCGGAATATCTAGAAACTTCGAATCAACATGTCGGAGCGTGTGCTGGCTGGCTGCAGAGTGCTGCACCTTGTTTCAAGCATTTTGCACGTAAATAACACATTTCGCACGAGTTCGCAGCAGATCGCGGAATATCTAGAAACTTCAAACCTACATGTCGGAGCGTGCGCTGGCTGGCAGCAGAGTGCTGCACCTTGTTTTTTGAGCATTTCGCAGTCCAAAAACACACTTCGCACGAGTTCGCAGCAGATCGCGGAATATCCAGAAACTGTAATTCTGCTTTTTGGAGCGTGCACAGGCTGGCAGAAGGGTGCAGCACCTTGTTTCAAGCATTTCGAACGTCAATAACACATTTCGCACGAGTTCGCAGCAGATCGCGGAATACCTAGAAACTTCGAATCTGCATGTCGTAGCTTGAGCTGGCTGGCAGCAGAGTGCTGCACCTTCTTTCAAGCATTTCGCACACGAATAACACATTTCGCACGAGTTTGCAGCAGATCGCGGAATATCTAGAAACTTCAAATCAGCATGTCGGAGCGTGAGCTGGCTGGCAGCAGAGTGCTGCACCTTGTTTCAAGCGGTTTGGCACGTAAATATCACATTTCGCACGAGTTCGCAGCAGATCGCGGAATATCTAGAAACTGTAATTCTGCGTTTTGGAGCGTGCGCAGGCTGGCAGAAGGGTGCAGCACCTTGTTTCAAGCATTTCGAACGTCAATAACACATTTCGCACGAGTTCGCAGCAGATCGCGGAATATCTAGAAACTTCGAATCTACATGTCGGAGCGTGAGCTGGCTGGCAGCAGAGCACTGCACCTTGCTGCACCTTCTTTCAAGCATTTCGCACTCGAATAACACATTTCGCACGAGTTTTGGCGCAGCAGATCGCGGAATATCTAGAAACTTCAAATCAGCATGTCGGAGCGTGAGCTGGCTGGCAGCAGAGTGCTGCACCTTGTTTCAAGCTTTTGGCACGTAAATATCACATTTCGCACGAGTTCGCAGCAGATCGCGGAATATCCAGAAACTGTAATTCTGCGTTTTGGAGCGTGCGCAGGCTGGCAGAAGGGTGCAGCACCTTGTTTCAAGCATTTCGAACGTCAATAACACATTTCGCACGAGTTCGCAGCAGATAGCGGAATATCTAGAAACTTCGATTCTACATGTCGGAGCGTGAGCTGGCTGGCAGCAGAGTGCTGCACCTTGTTTCAAGCATTTTGCATGTAAATAACACATTTCGCACGAGTTCGCAGCAGATCGAGGAATATCTGGAAACTTCAAAGCTACATTTCGGAGTGTTCGCTGGCTGGCAGCAGAGTGCTGCACCTTGTTTTAAGCATTTCGCTAGTAAATAACACATTTCGCACGAGTTCGCAGAAGATCGCAGAATATCCAGAAACTTCAAATCTGCTTGTCGGAGCGTGCGCTGGCTGGCAGCAGAGTGCTGCACCTTGTTTCAAGCATTTCAAACGTCAATAACACATTTCGCACGAGTTCGCAGCAGATCGCGGAATATCCAGAAACTTCGAATGTGCATGCCGGAGCGTGCTGGCTGGCTGGCAGCAGAGTGCTGCACCTTGTTTCAAGCATTTTGCACGTAAATAACACATTTCGCACGAGTTCGCAGCAGATCGCGGAATATCTAGAAACTTCAAATCTGCATGTCGGAGCGTGCGCTGGCTGGCAGCAGAGTGCTGCACCTTGTTTCAAGCATTTGGCACGTAAATAACACATTTCGCACGAGTTCGCAGCAGATCGCGGAATATCCAGAAACTGTAATTCTGCTTTTTGGAGCGTGTGCAGGCTGGCAGAAGGGTGCAGCACCTTGTTTCAAGCATTTCGAACGTCAATAACACATTTCGCACGAGTTCGCAGCAGATCGCGGAATACCTAGAAACTTCGAATCTGCATGTCGTAGCTTGAGCTGGCTGGCAGCAGAGTGCTCACCTTCTTTCAAGCATTTCGCACACGAATAACACATTTCGCACGAGTTTGCAGCAGATCGCGGAATATCTAGAAACTTCAAATCAGCATGTCAGAGCATGAGCTGGCTGGCAGCAGAGTGCTGCACCTTGTTTCAAGCGGTTGGCACGTAAATATCACATTTCGCACGACGAGTTCGCAGCAGATCGAGGAATATCTAGAAACTTCAAATCAGCATGTCAGAGCATGAGCTGGCTGGCAGCAGAGTGCTGCACCTTGTTTCAAGCATTTCGAACGTAAATAACACAATTCGCACAAGTTCCCAGCAGATCGCAGAATATCTTGAAACTTTAAATTTGCATCTCGGAGCGTGTGCTGGCTGGCAGCAGAGTGCTGCACCTTGTTTTGTGCGTTTCGCACTCGAATAACACATTTCCTACGAGTTTACAGCAGATCGCGGAATATCTAGAAACTTCAAATCAGCATGTCGGAGCGTGAGCTGGCTGGCAGCAGAGTGCTGCACCTTGTTTCAAGCATTTTGCACGTAAATAACACATTTCGCACGAGTTCGCAGAAGATCGCGGAATTTCTCTAGAAACTTCAAATGTACATGTCGGAGCGTGCACTGGCTGGCAGCAGAGTGCTGCACCTTGTTTCAAGCTTTTGGCACGTAAATATCACATTTCGCACGAGTTCGCAGCAGATCGCGGAATATCCAGAAACTGTAATTCTGCTTTTTGGAGCGTGCACAGGCTGGCAGAAGGGTGCAGCACCTTGTTTCAAGCATTTTGAACGTCAGTAACACATTTCGCACGAGTTCGCAGCAGATCGCGGAATACCTAGAAACTTCGAATCTGCATGTCGGAGCCTGAGCTGGCTGGCAGCAGAGTGCTGCACCTTCTTTCAAGCATTTCGCACTCGAATAACACATTTCGCACGAGTTTGCAGCAGATCGCGGAATATCTAGAAACTTCAAATCAGCATGTCGGAGCGTGAGCTGGCTGGCAGCAGAGTGCTGCACCTTGTTTCAAGCTTTTGGCACGTAAATATCACATTTCGCATTCGCACGAGTTCGCAGCAGATCGCGGAATATCTAGAAACTGTAATTCTGCGTTTTGGAGCGTGCGCAGGCTGGCAGAAGGGTGCAGCACCTTGTTTCAAGCATTTCGAACGTCAATAACACATTTCGCACGAGTTCGCAGCAGATAGCGGAATATCTAGAAACTTCGATTCTACATGTCGGAGCGTGAGCTGGCTGGCAGCAGAGTGCTGCACCTTGTTTCAAGCATTTTGCATGTAAATAACACATTTCGCACGAGTTCGCAGCAGATCGCGGAATATCTAGAAACTTCAAAGCTACATGTCGGAGCGTGAGCTGGCTGGCAGCAGAGTGCTGCACCTTGTTTTAAGCATTTCGCTAGTAAATAACACATTTCGCACGAGTTCGCAGAAGATCGCAGAATATCCAGAAACTTCAAATCTGCTTGTCGGAGCGTACGGTGGCTGTCAGCAGAGTGCTGCACCTTGTTTCAAGCTTTTGGAACGTTAATATCACATTTCGCACGAGTTCGCAGCAGATCGCAGAATATCCAGAAACTTCAATTCTGCTTGTCGGAGCGAGCGCTGGCTGGCAGCAGAGTGCTGCACCTTGTTTCAAGCATTTCAAACGTCAATAACACATTTTGCACGAGTTCGCAGCAGATCGCGGAATTTCTAGAAACTTTAAATGTACATGTCGGAGCGTGGGCTGCCTGGCAGCAGAGTGACCCACCTTGTTTTGAGCATTTCGCAGTCCAAAAACACACTTCGCACGAGTTCGCAGCAGATCGCGGAATATTCAGAAACTGTAATTCTGCTTTTTGGAGCGTGTGCAGGCTGGCAGAAGGGTGCAGCACCTTGTTTCAAGCATTTCGAACGTCAATAACACATTTCGCACGAGTTCGCAGCAGATCGCGGAATACCTAGAAACTTCGAATCTGCATGTCGTAGCTTGAGCTGGCTGGCAGCAGAGTGCTCACCTTCTTTCAAGCATTTCGCACACGAATAACACATTTCGCACGAGTTTGCAGCAGATCGCGGAATATCTAGAAACTTCAAATCAGCATGTCAGAGCATGAGCTGGCTGGCAGCAGAGTGCTGCACCTTGTTTCAAGCGTTTCGCACGTAAATATCACATTTCGCACGAGTTCGCAGCAGATCGCGGAAATCTAGAAACTTCAAATCTGCATGTCGGAGCGTGAGCTGGCTGGCTGCAGAGTGCTGCACCTTGTTTCAAGCATTTGGAACGTAAATAACACATTTCGCACGAGTTCGCAGCAGATCGCAGAATATCTAGAAACTTCAAATCTGCATCTCGGAGCGTGTGCTGGCTGGCAGCAGAGTGCTGCACCTTGTTTTGTGCATTTCGCACTCGAATAACACATTTCGCACGAGTTCGCAGCAGATCGCGGAATATCTAGAAACTTCAAATCTGCATGTCGGAGCGTGCGCTGGCTGGCAGCAGAGTGCTGCACCTTGTTTCAAGCATTTTGCACGTAAATAACACATTTCGCACGAGTTCGCAGCAGATCGCGGAATATCTAGAAACTTCAAATCTGCATGTCGGAGCGTGCACTGGCTGTCAGCAGAGTGCTGCACCTTGTTTCAAGCATTTGGCACGTAAATAACACATTTCGCACGAGTTCGCAGCAGATCGCGGAATATCTAGAAACTTCAAATTCTGCATGTCGGAGCGTGCACTGGCTGGCAGCAGAGTGCTGCACCTTGTTTCAAGCATTTTGAACGTCAATAACACATTTCGCACGAGTTCGCAGCAGATCGCGGAATATCTAGAAACTTCGAATCTGCATGTCGGAGCGTGAGCTGGCTGGCAGCAGAGTGCTGCACCTTGTTTCAAGCATTTCGCACTCGAATAACACATTTCGCACGAGTTTGCAGCAGATCGCGGAATATCTAGAAACTTCAAATCTGCATGTCGGAGCGTGAGCTGGCTGGCAGCAGAGTGCTGCACCTTGTTTCAAGCTTTTGGCACGTAAATAACACATTTCGCACGAGTTCGCAGCAGATCGCGGAATATCTAGAAACTTCAAATCTGCATGTTGGAGCGTGAGCTGGCTGGCAGCAGAGTGCTGCGCCTTGTTTCAAGCATTTCGCACGTCAATAACACATTTCGCACGAGTTCGCAGCAGATCGCGGAATATCTAGAAACTTCGATTCTGCATGTCGGAGCGTGAGCTGGCTGGCAGCAGAGTGCTGCACCTTGTTTCAAGCATTTTTCGCACGTAATAACACATTTTCGCACGAGTTCGCAGCAGATCGCGGAATATCTAGAAACTTCAAATCTGCTGTCGCATGTCGGAGTGTAAGCTGGCTGGCTGCAAAGTGCTGCACCTTGTTTCAAGCATTTCGCACGTAAATAACACATTTCGCACGAGTTCGCAGCAGATCGCGGAATCTCTAGAACTTCAAATCTGCATGTCGGAGCGTGCGCTGGCTGGCAGCAGAGTGCTGCACCTTGTTTCAAGCATTTCGCACGTAAATAACACATTTCGCACGAGTTCGCAGCAGATCGCGGAATATCTAGAAACTTCAAATCTGCATGTCGGAGCGTGAGCTGGCTGGCTGCAGAGTGCTGCACCTTGTTTTGAGCATTTCGCACGTGAATAACACATTTCGCACGAGTTCGCAGCAGATCGCGGAATATCTAGAATCTTCAAATCTGCATGTCGGAGCGTGGGCTGCTCCCAGCAGAGTGCTGCACCTTCTTTAAAGCATTTCGCACGTAAATAACACGTTTCGCACGAGTTCGCAGCAGATCGCGGAATATGTACAAACATCAAATCTGCATGTCGGAGCGTGAGCTGGCTGGCAGCAGAGTGCTGCACCTTGTTTTCAAGCATTTCGAACGTCAAATAACACATTTCGCACGAGTTCGCAGCAGATCGCGGAATATCTAGAAACTTCAAATCTGCATGTCGGAGCGTGAGCTGGCTGGCAGCAGAGTGCTGCACCTTGTTTCAAGCATTTCGCACGTAAATAACACATTTCGCACGAGTTCGCAGCAGATCGCGGAATATCTAGAAACTTCAAATCTGCATGTCGGAGCGTGCGCTGGCTGGCAGCAGAGTGCGGCACACCTTGTTTCAAGCATTTTCGCACGTAAATAACACATTTTTCACGAGAGTTCGCAGCAGATCGCGGAAATATCTAGAAACTTCAAATCTGCTTGTCAGAGCGTGAGCTGGCTGGCAGCAGAGTGCTGCACCTTGTTTCAAGCATTTCGCACGTAAATAACACATTTCGCACGAGTTCGCAGCAGATCGCGGAATATCTAGAAACTTCAAATCTGCATGTCGGAGCGTGAGCTGGCTGGCAGCAGAGTGCTGCACCTGTGTTTTTCAAGCATTTTCGCACGTCGAAAAACACATTTCGCACGAGTTCGCAGCAGATCGCGGAATATCTAGAAACTTCAAATCTGCATGTCGGAGCGTGAGCTGGCTGGCAGCAGAGTGCTGCACCTTGTTTCAAGCATTTCGCACGTAAATAACACGTTTCGCACGAGTTCGCAGCAGATCGCGGAATATGTAGAAACTTCAAATCTGCGTGTCGGAGCGTGAGCTGGCTGGCAGGCAGCAGAGTGCTGCACCCTTTTTTTGAGCATTTCGCACTCGAATAACACATTTCGCACGAGTTCGCAGCAGATCGCGGAATATCTAGAAACTTCAAATCTGCATGTCGGAGCGTGCGCTGGCTGGCTGCAGAGTCTGCTGCACCTTGTTTTTCAAGCATTTCGCACGTAAATAACACATTTCGCACGAGTTCGCAGCAGATCGCTGAATATCTAGAAACTTTAAATCTGCATGTCGGAGCGTGCGCTGGCTGGCAGCAGAGTGCTGCACCTTGTTTCAAGCATTTCGCACGTAAATAACACATTTCGCACGAGTTCGCAGCAGATCGCGGAATATCTAGAAACTTCAAATCTGCATGTTGGAGCGTGAGCTGGCTGGCAGCAGAGTGCTGCGCCTTGTTTCAAGCATTATGCACTCGAATAACACGTTTCGCACGAGGTCACAGCAGATCGCGGAATATCTAGAAACTTCAAATCTGCATGTCGGAGCGTGCGCTGGCTGGCACACAGAGTGCTGCACCTTGTTTCAAGCATTTCGCACGTAAATAACACATTTCGCACGAGTTCCCAGCAGATCGCGGAATATCTAGAAACTTCAAATCTGCATGTCGGAGCGTGAGCTGGCTGGCTACAGAGTGCTGCACCTTGTTTCAAGCATTTCGAACGTCAATAACACATTTCGCACGAGTTCGCAGCAGATCGCGGAATATCTAGAAACTTCAAATCTGCATGTCAGAGCGTGGGCTGGCTGGCAGCAAAGTGCTGCAGCTTGTTTCAAGCATTTCGCACGTAAAAAACACACTTCGCACGAGTTCGCAGCAGATCGCGGAATATCTAGAAACTTCAAATCTGCATGTCCGAGCGTGAGCTGGCTGGCAGCAAAGTGCTGCACAATGTTTCATGCATTTCGAACGTAAATAACACATTTCGCACGAGTTCGCAGCAGATCGCGGAATATCTAGAAACTTCAAATCTGCATATCGGAGCGTGAGCTGGCTGGCAGCAGAGTGCTGCACCTTGTTTTGAGCATTTCCCACTCGAATAACACATTTCGCACGAGTTCGCAGCAGATCGCGGAATATCAAGAAACTTCAAATCTGCTAGTCTGAGCGTGTGCTGGCTGGCTGCAAAGTACTGCACCTTGTTTCAAGCATTTCGCACGTAAATAACACATTTCGCACGAGTTCACAGTAGAACGCCGAATATCTAGGAACTTCAAATCTACATGTCGGAGCGTGAGCTGGCTGGCAGCTGAGTGCTGCTGCACCTTATTTTGAGCATTTCGGACTCGAATAACACATTTCGCACGAGTTCGCAGCAGATCGCTGAATAACCAGAAACTTTAAATCTGCTCGTCGGAGCGTGCGCTGGCTGACAGCAGAGCGCTGCACCTTGTTTCAAGTATTTCGCACGTAAATAACACATTTCGCACGAGTTCGCAGCAGATCGCGGAATGTCTAGAAACTTCAAATCTGCATGTCGGAGCGTGGGCTGGCTGCCAGCAGAGTGCTTCACCTTGTTTCAAGCTTTTCGCACGGAAATAACACATTTCGCATGAGTTCGCAGCAGATCGCGGAATATCTAGAAACTTTAAATCTGCATGTCGGAGCGTGAGCTGGCTGGCAGCAGAGAACTGTACCTTGTTTCAAGCATTTCGCACTCAAATAACACATTTTGCACGAGTTCCCAGCAGATCACGGAATATCTAGAGACTTCAAATCTACATGTCGGAGCCTGAGCTGGCTGTCACCTAAGGGCTTCACCTTGTTTCAAGCTTTTCGCACGTAAAAAACACATTTCGCACGATTTCGCAGCAGATCGCTGAATATCTACAAACTTTAAATCTGCATGTTGGAGTGTGCTCCGGCTTGCAGCAGAGTGCCGAACCTTAATTTGAGCATTTTGCACTCGAATAACACATTTCGCACGAGTATGCAGCTGATCGCAGAATATCTAGAAACTTTAAACCTGCGTGTCGGAGCGTGAGCTGGCTGGCAGCAGAGTGCTGCACCTTGTTTCAAGCATTTCGCACTCGAATAACACATTTCGCACGAGTTCGCAGCAGACCGCGGAATATCTAGAAACTTTAAATCTGCATGTCGGAGCGTGCACTGGCTGTCACCTGAGTGCTTCACCTTGTTTCTAGCTTTTCGCACGTAAATAACACATTTCGCACGAGTTCCCAACAGATCCCGGAATATCTAGAAACTTCAAATCTGCATGTCGGAGCGTGAGCTGGCTGGCTACAGAGTGCTGCACCTTGTTTCAAGCATTTCGAACGTCAATAACACATTTCGCACGAGTTCGCAGCAGATTGCGGAATATCTAGAAACTTCAAATCTGCATGTCAGAGCGTGGGCTGGCTGGCAGCAAAGTGCTGCAGCTTGTTTCAAGCATTTCGCACGTAAAACACACACTTCGCACGAGTTCGCAGCAGATCGCTGAAATCTAGAAACTTCAAATCTGCATGTTGGAGCATGAGCTGGCTGGCAGCAGAGTGCTGCACAATGTTTCAAGCATTTCGAACGTAAATAACACATTTCGCACAAGTTCGCAGCAGGTCGCAGAATATCTTGAAACTTCAAATCTGCATATCGGAGCGTGAGCTGGCTGGCAGCAGAGTGCTGCACCTTGTTTTGAGCATTTCCCACTCGAATAACACATTTCGCACGAGTTCGCAGCAGATCGCGGAATATCCAGAAACTTCAAATCTGCTCGTCGGAGCGTGAGCTGGCTGGCTGCAAAGTACTGCACCTTGTTTCAAGCATTTCGCACGTAAATAACACATTTCGCACGAGTTCACAGTAGAACGCGAATATCTAGGAACTTCAAATCTACATGTCGGAGCGTGAGCTGGCTGGCAGCTGAGTGCTGCACCTTATTTTGAGCATTTCGGACTCGAATAACACATTTCGCACGAGTTCGCAGCAGATCGCGGAATAACCAGAAACTTTAAATCTGCTCGTCGGAGCGTGCGCTGGCTGACAGCAGAGCGCTGCACCTTGTTTCAAGCTTTTCGCACGTAAATAACACATTTCGCACGAGTTCGCAGCAGATTGCGGAATATCTAGAAACTTCAAATCTGCATGTCGGAGAGCGTGCGCTGGCTTGTTTCAAGCTTTTCGCACGTAAAAAACACATTTCGCACGAGTTCGCAGCAGATCCCGGAATATCTAGAAACTTCAAATCTGCATGTCGGAGCGTGAGCTGGCTGGCAGCAGAGTGCTGCACCTTGTTTCAAGCATTTCGCACGTAAAACACACGTTTCGCACCAGTTCGAAGCAGATCGCGGAATATCTTGAAACTTCAAATCTGCATATCGGAGCGTGAGCTGGCTGGCAGCAGAGTGCTGCACCTTGTTTCAAGTATTTCGCACGTAAATAACACATTTCGCACGAGTTCGCAGCAGATCGCGGAATATCTAGAAACTTCAAATCTGCATGTCGGAGCGTGAGCTGGCTGGCAGCAGAGTGCTGCACCTTGTTTTGTTTCAAGCATTTCGCACGTCAAATAACACATTTCGCACGAGTTCGCAGCAGATCGCGGAATATCTAGAAACTTCAAATCTGCATGTCGAGAGTGGGCTGGCTGGCAGCAGAGTGCTGCAGCTTGTTTCAAGCATTTCGCACGTAAAAAACACACTTCGCACGAGTTCGCAGCAGATCGCTGAAATCTAGAAACTTCAAATCTGCATGTTGGAGCATGAGCTGGCTGGCAGCAGAGTGCTGCACAATTTTTCATGCATTTCGAACGTAAATAACACATTTCGCACGAGTTCGCAGCAGATCGCGGAATATCTAGAAACTTTCAAATCTGCATGTCGGAGCGTGAGCTGGCTGGCAGCAGAGTGCTGCACCTTGTTTTGAGCATTTCGCACTCGAATAACACATTTCGCACGAGTTCGCAGCAGATCGCGGAATATCTAGAAACTTCAAATCTGCATGTCGGAGCGTGCGCTGGCTGGCAGCAGAGTGCTGCACCTTGTTTCAAGCATTTCGCACGTAAATAACACATTTCGCACGAGTTCGCAGCAGATCGCGGAATATCTAGAAACTTCAAATCTGCATGTCGGAGCGTGAGCTGGCTGGCAGCAGAGTGCTGCACCTTGTTTCAAGCATTTCGCACGTAAATAACACATTTCGCACGAGTTCGCAGCAGATCGCGGAATATCTAGAAACTTCAAATCTGCATGTCGGAGCGTGCGCTGGCTGCAGCTGCAGCAGAGCTGCACAGCTTGTTTTTTCTAGCTTTTCGCACGTAAATAACACATTTCGCACGAGTTCACAGCAGATCGCGGAATATCTAGAAACTTCAAATCTGCATGTCGGAGCGTGAGCTGGCTGGCTGCAGAGTGCTGCACCTTGTTTTGAGCAGCATATCGAACGTAAATAACACATTTCGCACAAGTTCGCAGCAGATCGCGGAATATCTAGAAACTTCAAATCTGCATGTCGGAGCGTGAGCTGGCTGGCAGCAGAGTGCTGCACCTTGTTTCAAGCATTTCGCACGTAAATAACACATTTCGCACGAGTTCGCAGCAGATCGCGGAATATCTAGAAACTTCAAATCTGCATGTCGGAGCGTGAGCTGGCTGGCAGCAGAGTGCTGCACCTTGTTTTGAAGCATTTTCGCACGTAAATAATACGCTTCGCACGAGTTCGCAGCAGATCGCGGAATATCTAGAAACTTCAAATCTGCATGTCGGAGCGTGCGCTGGCTGTCTGGCAGCAGAGCGCTGCCCCTTTTTTTCAAGCATTTCGCACTCGAATAACACATTTCGCACGAGTTCGCAGCAGATCGCAGAATATCGACAAACTTCAAATCTGCAATGTCGTCGGAGCGTGAGCTGGCTGGCAGCAGAGTGCTGCACCTTGTTTTTCAGCTTTTCGCACGTAAATAACACATTTCGCACGAGTTCCTAGCAGATCCCGGAATATCTAGAAACTTCAAATCTGCATGTCGGAGCGTGAGCTGGCTGGCAGCAGAGTGCTTCACCTTGGTTTCAAGCATTTCGCACGTAAAAAACACATTTCGCACGAGTTCGCAGCAGATCGCGGAATATCTAGAAACTTCAAATCTGCATGTCGGAGCGTGAGCTGGCTGGCAGCAGAGTGCTGCACCTTGTTTAAAGCATTTCGCACGTCGAAAAAACACATTTCGCACGAGTTCGCAGCAGATCGCGGAATATCTAGAAACTTCAAATCTGCATGTCGGAGCGTGAGCTGGCTGGCAGCAGAGTGCTGCACCTTGTTTCAAGCATTTCGCACGTAAATAACACATTTCGCACGAGTTCCCAGCAGATCGCGGAATATCTAGAAACTTCAAATCTGCATGTCGGAGCGTGAGCTGGCTGGCAGCAGAGTGCTGCACCTTGTTTTGAGCATTTCGCACGTCGAATAACACATTTCGCACGAGTTCGCAGCAGATCGCGGAATATCTAGAAACTTCAAATCTGCATGTCGGAGCGTGAGCTGGCTGGCAGCAGAGTGCTGCACCTTGTTTCAAGCATTTCGCACGTAAATAACACATTTCGCACGAGTTCGCAGCAGATCGCGGAATATCTAGAAACTTCAAATCTGCATGTCGGAGCGTGAGCTGGCTGGCTGCAGAGTGCTGCACCTTGTTTCAAGCATTTCGCACGTAAATAACACATTTCGCACGAGTTCGCAGCAGATCGCGGAATATCTAGAAACTTTAAATCTGCATGTCGGAGCGTGAGCTGGCTGGCAGCAGAGTGCTGCACCTTGTTTTGAGCATTTCGCACTCAAATAACACATTTTGCACGAGTTCCCAGCAGATCACGGAATATCTAGAGACTTCAAATCTACATGTCGGAGCCTGAGCTGGCTGTCACCTAAGGGCTTCACCTTGTTTCAAGCTTTTCGCACGTAAAAAACACATTTCGCACGAGTTCGCAGCAGATCGCTGAATATCTACAAACTTTAAATCTGCATGTCGGAGTGTGCTCCGGCTTGCAGCAGAGTGCCGAACCTTAATTTGAGCATTTCGCACTCGAATAACACATTTCGCACGAGTTCGCAGCAGATCGCGGAATATCTAGAAACTTTAAACCTGCATGTCGGAGCGTGAGCTGGCTGGCAGCAGAGTGCTGCACCTTGTTTCAAGCATTTCGCACTCGAATAACACATTTCGCACGAGTTCGCAGCAGATCGCGGAATATCTAGAAACTTTAAATCTGCATGTCGGAGCGTGCGCTGGCTGTCACCTGAGTGCTTTACCTTGTTTCTAGCTTTTCGCACGTAAATAACACATTTCGCACGAGTTCCCAGCAGATCCCGGAATATCTAGAAACTTCAAATCTGCATGTCGGAGCGTGAGCTGGCTGGCTACAGAGTGCTGCACCTTGTTTCAAGCATTTCGAACGTCAATAACACATTTCGCACGAGTTCGCAGCAGATCGCGGAATATCTAGAAACTTCAAATCTGCATGTCAGAGCGTGGGCTGGCTGGCAGCAAAGTGCTGCAGCTTGTTTCAAGCATTTCGCACGTAAAACACACACTTCGCACGAGTTCGCAGCAGATCGCTGAAATCTAGAAACTTCAAATCTGCATGTTGGAGCATGAGCTGGCTGGCAGCAGAGTGCTGCACAATGTTTCAAGCATTTCGAACGTAAATAACACATTTCGCACAAGTTCGCAGCAGGTCGCAGAATATCTTGAAACTTCAAATCTGCATATCGGAGCGTGAGCTGGCTGGCAGCAGAGTGCTGCACCTTGTTTTGAGCATTTCCCACTCGAATAACACATTTCGCACGAGTTCGCAGCAGATCGCGGAATATCCAGAAACTTCAAATCTGCTCGTCGGAGCGTGAGCTGGCTGGCTGCAAAAGTACTGCACCTTGTTTCAAGCATTTCGCACGTAAATAACACATTTCGCACGAGTTCACAGTAGAACGCCGAATATCTAGGAACTTCAAATCTACATGTCGGAGCGTGAGCTGGCTGGCAGCTGAGTGCTGCACCTTATTTTGAGCATTTCGGACTCGAATAACACATTTCGCACGAGTTCGCAGCAGATCGCTGAATAACCAGAAACTTTAAATCTGCTCGTCGGAGCGTGCGCTGGCTGACAGCAGAGCGCTGCACCTTGTTTCAAGTATTTCGCACGTAAATAACACATTTCGCACGAGTTCGCAGCAGATCGCGGAATATCTAGAAACTTCAAATCTGCATGTCGGAGCGTGCGCTGGCTGGCAGCAGAGAGCTGCACCTTGTTTCAAGCATTTCGCACGTAAATAACACGTTTCGCACGAGTTCGCAGCAGATCGCGGAATATCTAGAAACTTCAAATCTGCATGTCGGAGCGTGAGCTGGCTGGCAGCAGAGTGCTGCACCTTGTTTCAAGCATTTCGCACGACGTAAATAAACACATTTCGCACGAGTTCGCAGCAGATCGCGGAATATCTAGAAACTTCAAATCTGCATGTCGGAGCGTGCTGCTGGCTGGCAGCAGAGTGCTGCACCTTGTTTCAAGCATTTCGCACGTAAATAACACATTTCGCACGAGTTCGCAGCAGATCGCGGAATATCTAGAAACTTTAAATCTGCATGTCGGAGCGTGCTCTGGCTGGCAGCAGAGTGCTGCACCTTGTTTCAAGCATTTCGCACTCGAATAACACATTTCGCACGAGTTCGCAGCAGATCGCGGAATATCTAGAAACTTCAAATCTGCATGTCGGAGCGTGAGCTGGCTGGCAGCAGAGTGCAGCACCTTGTTTCAAGCATTTCGCACGTCAATAACACACACATTTCGCACGAGTTCGCAGCAGATCGCGGAATATCTAGAAACTTTAAATCTGCATGTCGGAGCGTGAGCTGGCTGGCAGCAGAGTGCTGCGCCTTGTTTCAAGCATTTCGTACGTCAAATAACACATTTCGCACGAGTTCGCAGCAGATCGCAGCAATATCTAGAAACTTCAAATCTGCATGTCGGAGCGTGAGCTGGCTGGCAGCAGAGTGCTGCACCTTGTTTTTGTTTGAGCATTTCGCACTCGAATAACAAATTTCGCACGAGTTTGCAGACGATCGCGGAATATCTAGAAACTTCAAATCTGCATGTCGGAACATGGTCTGGCTGGCAGCAGAGTGCTGCACGTATTTTCAAGCATTTCGCACGTAAATAACACATTTCGCACGAGTTCGCAGCAGATCGCGGAATATCTAGAAACTTCAAATCTGCATGTCGGAGCGTGAGCTGGCTGGCAGCAGAGTGCTGCACCTTGTTTCAAGCATTTCGCACGTAAATAACACATTTCGCACGAGTTCGCAGCAGATCGCGGAATATCTAGAAACTTCAAATCTGCATGTCGGAGCGTGAGCTGGCTGGCAGCAGAGTGCTGCACCTTGTTTCAAGCATTTCGCACGTAAATAACACATTTCGCACGAGTTCGCAGCAGATCGCGGAATATCTAGAAACTTCAAATCTGCATGTCGGAGCGTGAGCTGGCTGGCAGCAGAGTGCTGCACCTTGTTTCAAGCATTTCGCACGTAAATAACACATTTCGCACGAGTTCGCAGCAAATCGCCGAATATCTAGAAACTTCATATCTGCATGTCGGAGCGTGAGCTGGCTGGCAGCAGAGTGCTGCACCTTGTTTTTTTAAAGCATTTCGCACGTAAATAACACATTTCGCACGAGTTCGCAGCAGATCGCGGAATATCTAGAAACTTCAAATCTGCATGTCGGAGCGTGAGCTGGCTGGCAGCAGAGTGCTGCACCTTGTTTCAAGCATTTCGCACGTCAATAACACATTTCGCACGTGTTCGCAGCAGATCGCGGAATATCTAGAAACTTCAAATCTTCATGTCGGAGCGTGAGCTGGCTGGCAGCAGAGTGCTGCACCTTGTTTCAAGCATTTCGCACGTAAATAACACATTTCGCACGAGTTCGCAGCAGATCGCGGAATATCTAGAAACTTCAAATCTGCATGTCGGAGCTTGTGCTGGCTGGCAGCAGAGTGCACTGCACCTTGTTTAAAGCATTTCGCACGTAAATAACACGTTTCGCACGAGTTCGCAGTTCAGATTTTGAACGGAATATCTAGAAACTTCAAATCTAGAAACTTCGGAGCGTGGCTGGCTGGCTGGCAGCAGAGTGCTGCACCTAGTTCAAGCATTTCGAACGTAAATAACACATTTCGCACGAGTTTGCAGCAGATCGCGGAATATCTAGAAACTTCAAATCTGCATGTCGGAGCATGCGCTGGCTGCCAACACAGTGCTGCACCTGGTTCAAGCATTTCGAACATCAATAACACATTTCGCACGAGTTCCCAGAAGATCCCGGAATATCTAGAAACTTCAAATCTGCATGTCGGAGCGTGAGCTGGCTGGCTACAGAGTGCTGCACCTTGTTTCAAGCATTTCGAAAGTCAATAACACATTTAGCACGAGTTCGCAGCAGATCACGGAATATCTAGAAACTTCAAATCTGCATGTCAGAGCGTGGGCTGGCTGGCAGCAAAGTGCTGCAGCTTGTTTCAAGCATTTCGCACGTAAAAACCACACTTCGCACGAGTTCGCAGCAGATCGCTGAAATCTAGAAACTTCAAATCTGCATGTTGGAGCGTGAGCTGGCTGGCAGCAGGGTGCTGCACAATGTTTCGAGCATTTCGAACGTAAATAACACATTTCGCACAAGTTCGCAGCAGGTCGCAGAATATCTTGAAACTTCAAATCTGCATATCGGAGCGTGAGCTGGCTGGCAGCAGAGTGCTGCACCTTGTTTTGAGCATTTCCCACTCGAATAACACATTTCGCACGAGTTCGCAGCAGATCGCGGAATATCAAGAAACTTCAAATCTGCTAGTCTGAGCGTGTGCTGGCTGGCTGCAAAGTACTGCACCTTGTTTCAAGCATTTCGCACGTAAATAACACATTTCGCACGAGTTCACAGTAGAACGCCGAATATCTAGGAACTTCAAATCTACATGTCGGAGCGTGAGCTGGCTGGCAGCTGAGTGCTGCACCTTATTTTGAGCATTTCGGACTCGAATAACACATTTCGCACGAGTTCGCAGCAGATCGCTGAATAACCAGAAACTTTAAATCTGCTCGTCGGAGCGTGCGCTGGCTGACAGCAGAGCGCTGCACCTTGTTTCAAGTATTTCGCACGTAAATAACACATTTCGCACGAGTTCGCAGCAGATCGCGGAATGTCTAGAAACTTCAAATCTGCATGTCGGAGCGTGGGCTGGCTGCCAGCAGAGTGCTTCACCTTGTTTCAAGCTTTTCGCACGGAAATAACACATTTCGCATGAGTTCGCAGCAGATCGCGGAATATCTAGAAACTTTAAATCTGCATGTCGGAGCGTGAGCTGGCTGGCAGCAGAGAACTGTACCTTGTTTCAAGCATTTCGCACTCAAATAACACATTTTGCACGAGTTCCCAGCAGATCACGGAATATCTAGAGACTTCAAATCTACATGTCGGAGCCTGTGCTGGCTGTCACCTAAGGGCTTCACCTTGTTTCAAGCTTTTCGCACGTAAAAAACACATTTCGCACGATTTCGCAGCAGATCGCTGAATATCTACAAACTTTAAATCTGCATGTCGGAGTGTGCTCCGGCTTGCAGCAGAGTGCCGAACCTTAATTTGAGCATTTCGCACTCGAATAACACATTTCGCACGAGTATGCAGCTGATCGCAGAATATCTAGAAACTTTAAACCTGCATGTCGGAGCGTGAGCTGGCTGGCAGCAGAGTGCTGCACCTTGTTTCAAGCATTTCGCACGTAAATAACACATTTCGCACGAGTTCGCAGCAGATCGCGGAATATCTAGAAACTTCAAATCTGCATGTCGGAGCGTGAGCTGGCTGGCAGCAGAGTGCTGCACCTTGTTTAAAGCATTTCGCACGGAAAATAACACATTTCGCACGAGTTCGCAGCAGATCGCGGAATATCTAGAAACTTCAAATCTGCATGTCGGAGCGTGAGCTGGCTGGCAGCAGAGTGCTGCACCTTGTTTCAAGCATTTCGCACGTAAATAACACATTTCGCACGCGAATTACACATTTCGCACGAGTTCGCAGCAGATCGCGGAATATCTAGAAACTTCAAATCTGCATGTCGGAGCGTGGGCTGGCTGGCGGAAGATTGCTGCTGCACCTTGTTTCAAGCATTTCGCACGTAAATAACACATTTCGCACGAGTTCGCAGCAGATCGCGGAATATCTAGAAACTTCAAATCTGCATGTCGGAGCGTGAGCTGGCTGGCAGCAGAGTGCTGCACCATGTTTAAAGCATTTCGCACTCAAAAAACACATTTCGCACGAGTTCGCAGCAGATCGCGGAATATCTAGAAACTTCAAATCTGCATGTCGGAGCGTGAGCTGGCTGGCAGCAGAGTGCTGCACCTTGTTTCAAGCGTTTCGCACGTAAATAACACATTTCGCACGAGTTCGCAGCAGATCGCGGAATATCTAGAAACTTCAAATCTGCATGTCAGAGCGTGAGCTGGCTGGCAGCAGAGTGCTGCACCTTGTTTTGAAGCATTTCGCACGCGAATAACACATTTTTTGCACGAGTTCGCAGCAGATCGCGGAATATCTAGAAACTTCAAATCTGCATGTCGGAGCGTGTGCTGGCTGGCAGCAGAGTGCTGCACCTTGTTTAAAGCATTTCGCACGTAAATAATACGTTTCGCACGAGTTCGCAGCAGATCGCGGAATATCTAGAAACTTCAAATCTGCATGTCGGAGCGTGCCCTGGCTGGCAGCAGAGTGCTGCACCTTGTTTAAAGCATTTGCACGTAAATAACACATTTCGCACGAGTTCGCAGCAGATCGCGGAATATCTAGAAACTTCAAATCTGCATGTCGGAGAGTGTGCTAACTGGCAGCAGAGTGCTGCACCATGTTTAAAGCATTTCGCACGTAAATAACACGTTTCGCACGAGTTCGCAGCAGATCGCGGAATGTCTAAAAACTTCAAATCTGCATGTCGGAGCGTGCCCTGGCTGGCAGCAGAGTGCTGCACCTTGTTTCAAGCATTTCGCACGTAAATAACACGTTTCGCACGAGTTCGCACCAGATCGCGGAATATGTAGACACTTCAAATCTGCTTGTCGGAGCGTGCGCTGACTGGCAGCAGAGTGCTGCACCATGTTTAAAGCATTTCGCACGTAAATAACACGTTTCGCACGAGTTCGCAGCAGATCGCGGAATATCTAGAAACTTCAAATCTGCATGTCGGAGCGTGCGCTGGCTGGCAGCAGACTGCTGCACCTTGTTTTAAGCATTTCGCACGTGAATAACACATTTCGCACGAGTTCGCAGCAGATCGCGGAATATCTAGAAACTTCAAATCTGCATGTCGGAGCGTGAGCTGGCTGGCAGCAGAGTGCTGCACCTTGTTTTGAGCATTTCGCACGGAAATAACACATTTCGCACGAGTTCGCAGCAGATCGCGGAATATCCAGAAACTCCAAATCTGCTTGTCGGAGCGTGCAGTGGCTGTCAGCAGAGTGCTGCACCTTGTTTCAAGCATTTCGCACGTAAATAACACATTTCGCACGAGTTCGCAGCAGATCGCGGAATATCTAGAAACTTCAAATCTGCTTGTCGGAGCGTGAGCTGGCTGGCAGCAGAGTGCTGCACCTTGTTTCAAGCATTTCGCACTCGAATAACACATTTCGCACGAGTTCGCAGCAGATCGCGGAATATCTAGAAACTTCGAATCTACATGTCGGAGCGTGAGCTGGCTGGCAGCAGAGTGCTGCACCTTGTTTCAAGCATTTTGCACGTAAATAACACATTTCGCACGAGTTCGTAGCAGATCGCGGAATATCTGAAAACTTCAAAGCTACATGTCGGAGCGTGTGCTGGCTGGCAGCAGAGTGCGGCACCTTGTTCTGAGCATTTTGCCTTCAAAAAACACACTTCGCACAAGTTCGCAGCAGATCGTGGAAATCTAGAAACTTCAAATCTGCTTGTCGGAGCGTGTGCTGGCTGTCAGCAGAGTGCCGCACCTTGTTTCAAGCTTTTCGCGCGTAAATAACACATTTCGCACGAGTTCGCAGCAGATCACGGAATATCTAGAAACTTCGAATCTACATGTCGGAGCGTGAGCTGGCTGGAAGCAGAGTGCTGCACCTTGTTTTAAGCATTTTGCACGAAAATAACACATTTCGCACGAGTTCGCAGCAGATCGCGGAATATCTAGGAACTTCAAATCTGCATGTCGGAGCGTGCACTGGCTGGCAGCAGAGTGCACCACCTTGTTCTGAGCATTTCGTACTCAAAAAACACACTTCCCACGAGTTCGCAGCAGATCGCGGAAATCTAGAAACTTCAAATCTGCATGTCGGAGCTTGAGCTGGCTAGTAGCACAGTGCTGCACCTTGTTTCAAGCATTTCGAACGTAAATAACACATTTCGCACAAGTTCCCAGCAGATCGCAGAATATCTTGAAACTTTAAATTTGCATCTCGGAGCGTGTGCTGGCTGGCAGCAGAGTGCTGCACCTTGTTGTGTGCGCTTCGCACTCGAATAACACATTTCCAATGAGTTTACAGCAGATCGCGGAATATCTAACAATTTCAAATCTACATGTCGGAGCGTGCACAGGCTGGCAAAAGGGTGCAGCACCTTGTTTCAAGCATTTTGAACGTCAATACACATTTCGCACGTATCGCAGCAGATCGCGGAAAATCAAGAAACTTCAAATCAGCATGTCGGAGCGTGGGCTGGCTGTCAGCAGAGTGCTGCACCTTGTTTCAAGCTTTTGGCACGTAAATATCACATTTCGCACGAGTTCGCAGCAGATCGCGGAATATCCAGAAACTGTAATTCTGCTTTTTGGAGCTTGCGCAGGCTGGCAGAAGGGTGCAGCACCTTGTTTCAAGCATTTCGAACGTCAATAACACATTTCGCACGAGTTCGCAGCAGATCGCGGAATACCTAGAAACTTCGAATCTGCATGTCGGAGTGTGAGCTGGCTGGCAGCAGAGTGCTGCACCTTCTTTGAAGCTTTTCGCACTCGAATAACACATTTCGCACGAGTTTGAAGCAGATCGCGGAATATCTAGAAACTTCAAATCAGCATGTCGGAGCGTGAGCTGGCTGGCAGCAGAGTGCCGCACCTTGTTTCAAGCTTTTCGCGCGTAAATAACACATTTCGCACGAGTTCGCAGCAGATCGCGGAATATCTAGAAACTTCGAATCTGCATGTCGGAGCGTGAGCTGGCTGGAAGCAGAGTGCTGCACCTTGTTTTAAGCATTTTGCACGGAAATAACACATTTCGCACGAGTTCGCAGCAGATCGCGGAATATCTAACAATATCAAATCTACATGTCGGAGCGTGTGAAGGATGGCTGAAGAGTGCTGCACCTCGTTTCGAGCATTTTGCACTAGAATAACACATTTCGCACGAGTTCGCAGCAGATCGCAGAATATCCAGAAACTTTAATTCTGCTTGTCGGAGCGTGCACAGGCTGGCAGAAGGGTGCAGCACCTTGTTTCAAGCATTTCGAACGTAAATAACACATTTCGCACGAGTTCGCAGCAGATCGCGGTATATCTAGAAACTTCGAATCTACATGTCGGAGCGTGAGCTGGCTGGTAGCAGAGTGCTGAACCTTGTTTCGAGCATTTTGCACTCGAATAACACATTTCGCACGAGTTCGCAGCAGATCGCAGAATATCCAGAAACTTTAATTCTGCTTGTCGGAGCGTGCACAGGCTGGCAGAAGAGTGCAGCACCTTGTTTCAAGCATTTCGAACGTCAATACACATTTCGCACGTATCGCAGCAGATCGCGGAATATCTAGAAACTTCAAATCAGCATGTCGGAGCGTGGGCTGGCTGGCAGCAGAGTGCTGCACCTTGTTTTGAGCATTTCGCACATGAATAACACAGTTCGCACCACGTCGCACCAGATCACGGAATATCCAGAAACTTCAAATCTGCTTGTCGGAGCGTGGGCTGGCTGTCAGCAGAGTGCTGCACCTTGTTTCAAGCTTTTGGCACGTAAATATCACATTTCGCACGAGTTCGCAGAAGATCGCGGAATATCCAGAAACTGTAATTCTGCTTTTTGGAGCGTTTGCAGGCTGGCAGAAGGGTGCAGCACCTTGTTTCAAGCATTTAGAACGTCAATAACACATTTCGCACGAGTTCGCAGCAGATCGCGGAATACCTAGAAACTTCGAATCTGCATGTCGGAGCTTGAGCTGGCTGGCAGCAGAGTGCTGCACCTTCTTTCAAGCATTTCGCACTCGAATAACACATTTCGCACGAGTTCGCAGCAGATCGCCGAATATCTAGAAACTTCGATTCTACATTTCGGAACGTGGGCTGGCTGGCAGCAGAGTGCTGCACCTTGTTTCCCGCATTTTGCACGTCAATAACACATTTCGCACGAGTTCGCAGCAGATCGCGGAATACCTAGAAACTTCGAATCTGCATGTCGGAGTGTGAGCTGGCTGGCAGCAGAGTGCTGCACCTTCTTTCAAGCATTTCGCACTCGAATAACACATTTCGCACGAGTTTGCAGCAGATCGCGGAATATCTAGAAACTTCAAATCAGCATGTCGGAGCGTGAGATGGCTGGCAGCAGAGTGCTGCACCTTGTTTTAAGCTTTTGGCACGTAAATATCACATTTCGCACGAGTTCGCAGCAGATCGCGGAAATCTAGAAACTTCAAATCTGCATGTCGGAGCGTGAGCTGGCTGGAAGCAGAGTGCTGCACCTTCTTTCAAGCATTTCTCACTCGAATAACACATTTCGCACGAGTTTGCAGCAGATCGCGGAATATCTAGAAACTTCAAATCAGCATGTCGGAGCGTGAGCTGGCTGGCAGCAGAGTGCTGCACCTTGTTTCAAGCTGTTGGCACGTAAATATCACATTTCGCACGAGTTCGCAGCAGATCGTGGAAATCTAGAAACTTCAAATCTGCATGTCGGAGCGTGAGCTGGCTAGTAGCACAGTGCTGCACCTTGTTTCAAGCATTTCGAACGTAAATAACACATTTCGCACAATTTCCCAGCACATCGCAGAATATCTTGAAACTTTAAATTAGCATCTCGGAGCGTGTGCTGGCTAGCAGCAGAGTGCCGCACCTTGTTTCAAGCTTTTCGCGGGTAAATTACACATTTCGCACGAGTTCGCAGCAGATCGCGGAATGTCTAGAAACTTCGAATCTGCATGTCGGAGCGTGAGTTGGCTGGAAGCAGAGTGCTGCACCTTGTTTTAAGCATTTCGCAAGTAAATTACACATTTCCCACGAGTTCGCAGCAGATCGCAGAATATCCAGAAACTTCAAATCTGCATGTCGGAGCGTGAGCTGGCTAGTAGCACAGTGCTGCACCTTGTTTCAGGCATTTCAAACGTAAATAGCACATTTCGCACAAGTTCCCAGCAGATCGCAGAATATCTTGAAACTTCAAATTTGCATCTCGGAGCGTGTGCTGGCTGGCAGCAGAGTGCTGCACCTTGTTTCAAGCATTTCGAACGTCAATAACACATTTCGCACGAGTTCGCAGCAGAACGCGGAATATCTAGAAATTTCGAATCTACATGTCGGAGCGTGAGCTGGCTGGCAGCAGAGTTCTGCACCTTGTTTCCAGCATTTTGCACGTAATTAACACATTTCGCACGAGTTCGCAGCAGATCGCGGAATATCAAGAAACTCCAAATCTGCTTGTCGGAGCGTGCAGTGGCTGTTAGCAGAGTGCTGCACCTTGTTCCAAGCTTTTGGCACGTAAATATCACATTTCGCACGACTTCGCAGCAGATCGCGGAATATCCAGAAACTGTAATTCTGCTTGTCGGAGCGTGCTCAGGCTGGCAGAAGAGTGCAGCACCTTCTTTCAAGCATTTCGAACGTCAATAACACATTTCGCACGAGTTCGCAGCAGAACGCGGAATATCTAGAAATTTCGAATCTACATGTCGGAGCGTGAGCTGGCTGGCAGCAGAGTGCTGCACCTTGTTTCACGCATTTTGCACGTAAATAAAACATTTCGCACGAGTTCGCAGCAGATCGCTGAATATCTGAAAACTTCAAAGCTACATGTCGGAGCGTGTGCTGGCTGGCAGCAGAGTGCGGCACCTTGTTCTGAGCATTTTGCCGTCAAAAAACACACTTCGCACAAGTTCGCAGCAGATCGTGGAAATCTAGAAACTTTAAATCTGCTTGTCGGAGCTTGTGGTGGCTGTCAGCAGAGTGCCGCACCTTGTTTCAAGCTTTTCGCGCGTAAATAACACATTTCGCACGAGTTCGCAGCAGATCGCGGTATATCTAGAAACTTTAAATCTACATGTCGGAGCGTGAGCTGGCTGGCAGCAAAGTGCTGCTTCTTGTTTTAAGCATTTCGCAAGTAAATAACACATTTCGCACGAGTTCGCAGCAGATCGCGGAATATCTAGAAACTTCAAATCTGCATGTCGGAGCGTGAGCTGGCTAGTAGCACAGTGCTGCACCTTGTTTCAGGCATTTCAAACGTAAATAGCACATTTCGCACAAGTTCCCAGCAGATCGCAGAATATCTTGAAACTTCAAATTTGCATCTCGGAGCGTGTGCTGGCTGGCAGCAGAGTGCTGCACCTTGTTTCAAGCATTTCGAACGTCAATAACACATTTCGCACGAGTTCGCAGCAGAACGCGGAATATCTAGAAATTTCGAATCTACATGTCGGAGCGTGAGCTGGCTGGCAGCAGAGTGCTGCACCTTGTTTCCAGCATTTTGCACGTAATTAACACATTTCGCACGAGTTCGCAGCAGATCGCGGAATATCAAGAAACTCCAAATCTGCTTGTCGGAGCGTGCAGTGGCTGTCAGCAGAGTGCTGCACCTTGTTCCAAGCTTTTGGCACGTAAATATCACATTTCGCACGACTTCGCAGCAGATCGCGGAATATCCAGAAACTGTAATTCTGCTTGTCGGAGCGTGCTCAGGCTGGCAGAAGAGTGCAGCACCTTCTTTCAAGCATTTCGAACGTCAATAACACATTTCGCACGAGTTCGCAGCAGATCGCCGAATATCTAGAAACTTCGATTCTACATTTCGGAACGTGGGCTGGCTGGCAGCAGAGTGCTGCACCTTGTTTCCCGCATTTTGCACGTAAATAACACATTTCGCACGAGTTCGCAGCAGATCGCGGAATATCTGAAAACTTCAAAGCTACATGTCGGAGCGTGTGCTGGCTGGCAGCAGAGTGCGGCACCTTGTTCTGAGCATTTTGCCTTCAAAAAACACACTTCGCACAAGTTCCCAGCAGATCGTAGAAATCTAGAAACATTAAATCTGCTTGTCGGAGCGTGTGCTGGCTATCAGCAGTGTGCCGCACCTTGTTTCAAGCTTTTCGCGCGTAAATAACACATTTCGCACGAGTTCGCAGCAGATCGCGGAATATCTAGAACCTTCGAATCTGCATGTCGTAGCGTGAGCTGGCTGGAAGCAGAGTGCTGCACCTTGTTTTAAGCATTTCGAACGTCAATAACACATTTCGCATGAGTTCGCAGCAGATCGCAGAATATCCAGAAACTTCAAATCTGCTTGTCGGAGCGTGCACTGGCTGGCAGCAGAGTGCTGCACCTTGTTTCAAGCATTTTGCACGTAAATAACACATTTCGCACGAGTTCGCAGCAAATCGCGGAATATCAAGAAACTCCTAATCTGCTTGTCGGAGCGTGCGGTGGCTGTCAGCAGAGTGCCGCACCTTGTTCCAAGCTTTTGGCACGTAAATATCACATTTCGCACGAGTTCGCAGCAGATCGCGGAATATCAAGAAACTTCAATTCTGCTTGTCGGAGCGTGCTCAGGCTGGCAGAAGAGTGCAGCAACTTCTTTCAAGCATTTCGAACGTCAATAACACATTTCGCATGAGTTCGCAGCAGATCGCCGAATATCTAGAAACTTCGAATCTACATCTCGGAGCGTGAGCTGGCTGGCAGCAGAGTGCCGAACCTTGATTTGAGCATTTCGCACTCGAATAACACGTTTCGCACGAGTTCGCAGCTGATCGCAGAATATCTAGAAACTTCGAATCTGCATGTCGGAACGTGAGCTGGCTAGTAGCACAGTGCTGCACCTTGTTTTAAGCATTTCGAACGTAAATAACACATTTCGCACAAGTTCCCAGCAGATCGCAGAATATCTTAAAGCTTTAAATTTGCATCTCGGAGCGTGCGCTGGCTGGCAGCAGAGTGCTGCACCTTGTTTCAAGCATTTCGAACGTCAATAACACATTTCGCACGAGTTCGCAGCAGATCGCGGAATACCTAGAAACTTCGAATCTGCATGTCGGAGCGTGAGCTGGCTGGCAGCAGAGTGCTGCACCTTGTTTCAAGCATTTTGCACGTAAATAACACATTTCGCACGAGTTCGCAGCAGATCGCAGAATATCTAGAAACTTCAAATCTGCTTGTCGGAGCGTGCGCTGGCTGGCAGCAGAGTGCTGCACCTTGTTTTCAAGCATTTTCGCACGTCAATAACACATTTCGCACGAGTTCGCAGCAGATCGCGGAATATCTAGAAACTTCGAATCTGCATGTCGGAGCGTGAGCTGGCTGGCAGCAGAGTGCTGCACCTTGTTTCAAGCATTTTGCACGTAAATAACACATTTCGCACGAGTTCGCAGCAGATCGCGGAATATCAAGAAACTTCAAATCTGCTCGTCTGAGCGTGTGCTGGCTGGCAGCAGAGTGCTGCACCTTGTTTCAAAGCATTTGGCACGTAAATATCACATTTCGCACGAGTTCGCAGCAGATCGCGGAATATCCAGAAACTTCAAATCTGCTTGTCGGAGCGTGCGCTGGCTGGCAGCAGAGTGCTGCACCTTCTTTCCGGCATTTCGCACTCGAATAACATTTCGCACGAGTTCGCAGCAGATCGCGGAATATCTAGAAACTTCGAATCTACATGTCGGAGCGTGAGCTGGCTGGCAGCAGAGTGCTGCACCTTGTTTCAAGCATTTTGCACGTAAATAACACATTTCGCACGAGTTCGTAGCAGATCGCGGAATATCTGAAAACTTCAAAGCTACATGTCGGAGCGTGTGCTGGCTGGCAGCAGAGTGCGGCACCTTGTTCTGAGCATTTTGCCTTAAAAAAACACACTTCGCACAAGTTCGCAGCAGATCGTAGAAATCTAGAAACTTTAAATCTGCTTGTCGGAGCGTGTGCTGGCTGTCAGCAGAGTGCCGCACCTTGTTTCAAGCTTTTCGCGCGTAAATAACACATTTCGCACGAGTTCGCAGCAGATCGCGGAATATCTAGAAACTTCGAAACTACATGTCGGAGCGTGAGCTGGCTGGCAGCAGAGTGCTGCACCTTGTTTTAAGCATTTTGCACGGAAATAACACATTTCGCACGAGTTCGCAGCAGATCGCGGAATATCTAGGAACTTCAAATCTACATGTCGGAGCGTGCACTGGCTGGCAGCAGAGTGCACCACCTTGTTCTGAGCATTTCGTACTCAAAAAACACACTTCCCACGAGTTCGCAGCAGATCGCGGAAATCTAGAAACTTCAAATCTGCATGTCGGAGCGTGAGCTGGCTAGTAGCACAGTGCTGCACCTTGTTTCAAGCATTTCAAACGTAAATAACACATTTCGCACAAGTTCCCAGCAGATCGCAGAATATCTTGAAACTTTAAATTTGCATCTCGGAGCGTGTGCTGGCTGGCAGCAGAGTGCTGCACCTTGTTTTGTGCATTTCGCACTCGAATAACACATTTCCAACGAGTTTACAGCAGATCGCGGAATATCTAACAATTTCAAATCTACATGTCGGAGCGTGCACTGGCTGGCAGAAGGGTGCAGCACCTTGTTTCAAGCATTTCGAACGTCAATAACACATTTCGCACGAGTTCGCAGCAGATCGCGGAATATCTAGAAACTTCAAATCAGCATGTCGGAGCGTGAGCTGGCTGGCTGTCAGCAGAGTGCTGCACCTTGTTTCAAGCTTTTGGCACGTAAATATCACATTTCGCACGAGTTCGCAGCAGATCGCGGAATATCCAGAAACTGTAATTCTGCTTTTTGGAGCTTGCGCAGGCTGGCAGAAGGGTGCAGCACCTTGTTTCAAGCATTTCGAACGTCAATAACACATTTCGCACGAGTTCGCAGCAGATCGCGGAATATCTAGAAACTTCGAATCTGCATGTCGGAGCGTGAGCTGGCTGGAAGCAGAGTGCTGCACCTTGTTTTAAGCATTTTGCACGTAAATAACACATTTCGCACGAGTTCGCAGCAGATCGCGGTATATCTAGAAACTTCGAATCTACATGTCGTAGCGTGAGCTGGCTGGTAGCAGAGTGCTGCACCTTGTTTCGAGCATTTTGCACTAGAATAACACATTTCGCACGAGTTCGCAGCAGATCGCAGAATATCCAGAAACTTTAATTCTGCTTGTCGGAGCGTGCACAGGCTGGCAGAAGGGTGCAGCACCTTGTTTCAAGCATTTCGAACGTCAATAACACATTTCGCACGAGTTCGCAGCAGATCGCGGAATATCTAGAAACTTCGAATCTACATGTCGGAGATTGAGCTGGCTGGTAGCAGTGCTGCACCTTGTTTCGAGCATTTTGCACTCGAATAACACATTTCGCACGAGTTCGCAGCAGATCGCAGAATATCCAGAAACTTTAAATTCTGCTTGTCGGAGCGTGCACAGGCTTGCAAAAGGGTGCAGCACCTTGTTTCAAGCATTTCGAACGTCAATACACATTTCGCACGAGTTCGCAGCAGATCGCGGAATATCTAGAAACTTCGAATCTACATGTCGGAGCGTGTGCTGGCTGGCAGCAGAGTGCTGCACCTTGTTTTGAGCATTTCGAACTCGAATAACACATTTCGCACGAGTTCGCAGCAGATCGCGGAATATCCAGAAACTTCAAATCTGCTTGTCGGAGCGTGGGCTGGCTGTCAGCAGAGTGCTGCACCTTGTTTCAAGCTTTTGGCACGTAAATATCACATTTCGCACGAGTTCGCAGCAGATCGCGGAATATCCAGAAACTGTAATTCTGCTTTTTGGAGCGTGTGCAGGCTGGCAGAAGGGTGCAGCACCTTGTTTCAAGCATTTCGAACGTCAATAACACATTTCGCACGAGTTCGCAGCAGATCGCGGAATACCTAGAAACTTCGAATCTGCATGTCGGAGCGTGAGCTGGCTGGCAGCAGAGTGCTGCACCTTCTTTCAAGCATTTCGCACTCGAATAACACATTTCGCACGAGTTTGCAGCAGATCGCGGAATATCTAGAAACTTCAAATCAGCATGTCAGAGCGTGAGCTGGCTGGCAGCAGAGTGCTGCACCTTGTTTCAAGCTTTTGGCACGTAAATATCACATTTCGCACGAGTTCGCAGCAGATCGCGGAAATCTAGAAACTTCAAATCTGCATGTCGGAGCGTGAGCTGGCTAGTAGCACAGTGCTGCACCTTGTTTCAAGCATTTCGAACGTAAATAACACAATTCGCACAAGTTCCCAGCAGATCGCAGAATATCTTGAAACTTTAAATTTGCATCTCGGAGCGTGTGCTGGCTGGCAGCAGAGTGCTGCACCTTGTTTTGTGCGTTTCGCACTCGAATAACACATTTCCAACGAGTTTAGAGCAGATCGCGGAATATCTAACAATTTCAAATCTACATGTCGGAGCGTGGGCTGGCTGGCTGAAGAGTGCTTCACCTTGTTTCAAGCATTTTGCACGTAAATAACACATTTCGCACGAGTTCGCAGCAGATCGCGGTATATCTAGAAACTTCAAATCTACATGTCGGAGCGTGAGCTGGCTGGCAGCAAAGTGCTGCACCTTGTTTTAAGCATTTCGCAAGTAAATAACACATTTCGCACGAGTTCGCAGCAGATCGCAGAATATCCAGAAACTTCAAATCTGCTTGTCGGAGCGTGAGCTGGCTGGCAGCAAAGTGCTGCACCTTGTTTCAAGCATTTCGAACGTCAATAACACATTTCGCACGAGTTCGCAGCAGATCGCGGAATATCTAGAAACTTCGAATCTGCATGTCGGAGCGTGAGCTGGCTGGCAGCAGAGTGCTGCACCATGTTTCAAGCATTTTGCACGTAAATAACACATTTCGCACGAGTTCGCAGCAGATCGCAGAATATCTAGAAACTTCAAATCTGCATGTCGGAGCGTGAGCTGGCTGGCAGCAGAGTGCTGCACCTTGTTTCAAGCATTTGGCACGTAAATAACACATTTCGCACGAGTTCGCAGCAGATCGCGGAATATCCAGAAACTTCAATTCTGCTTGTCGGAGCGAGCGCTGGCTGGCAGCAGAGTGCTGCACCTTGTTTCAAGCATTTCAAACGTCAATAACACATTTCGCACGAGTTCGCAGCAGATCGCGGAATATCTAGAAACTTCGAATCTACATGTCGGAGCGTGAGCTGGCTGGCAGCAGAGTGCTGCACCTTGTTTCACGCATTTTGCACGTAAATAACACATTTCGCACGAGTTCGCAGCAGATCGCGGAATAACCAGAAACTTCAAATCTGCATGTCGGAGTGTGCGCTTGCTTGCAGCAGAGTGCTGCACCTTGTTTTAAAGCATTTCGCACGTAAATAATACGTTTCGCAACGAGTTCGCAGCAGATTGCAGAATATGTAGAAACTTCAAATCTGCTTGTCGGAGCGTGCGCTGACTGGCAGCAGAGTGCTGCACCATGTTTAAAGCATTTCGCACGTAAATAACACATTTCGCACAAGTTTGCAGCAGATCGCGGAATATCTAGAAACTTCAAATCTACATGTCGGAGCGTGAGCTGGCTGGCAGCAGAGTGCTGCACCTTGTTTCAAGCATTTTGCACGTAAATAACACATTTCGCACGAGTTCGCAGCAGATCGCAGAATATCCAGAAACTTCGTCGGAGCGTGCACTGGCTGGCAGCAGAGAGTGCTGCACCTTGTTTTCAAGCATTTCGCACGTAAATAACACATTTCGCACGAGTTCGCAGCAGATCGCGGAATATCTAGAAACTTCAAATCTGCATGTCGGAGCGTGAGCTGGCTGGCAGCAGAGTGCTGCACCTTGTTTCAAGCATTTTGCACGTAAATAACACATTTCGCACGAGTTTGCAGCAGATCGCGGAATGTCTAGTAAACTTCAAATCTACATTGTCGGAGCGTGAGCTGGCTGGCAGCAGAGTGCTGCACCTTGTTTTAAGCATTTCGCACGTAAATAACACATTTCGCACGAGTTCGCAGCAGATCGCAGAATATCTAGAAACTTCAAATCTGCTTGTCGGAGCGTGAGCTGGCTGGCAGCAGAGTGCTGCACCTTGTTTTAAGCATTTCGCAACGTAAATAACACATTTCGCACGAGTTCGCAGCAGATAGCGGAATATCTAGAAACTTCAAATCTGCTTGTCGGAGCGTGCGGTGGCTGTCAGCAGAGTGCTGCACCTTGTTTCAAGCATTTCCCACTCGAATATCACATTTCGCACGAGTTCGCAGCAGATCGCGGAATATCCAGAAACTTCAATTCTGCTTGTCGGAGCGTGCTCAGGCTGGCAGCAGAGTGCTGCACCTTGTTTTTCAAGCATTTCGAACGTCAATAACACATTTCGCACGAGTTCGCAGCAGATCGCGGAATATCTAGAAACTTCGAATCTACATGTCGGAGCGTGAGCTGGCTGGCAGCAGAGTGCTGCACCTTGTTTCAAGCATTTTGCACGTAAATAACACATTTCGCACGAGTTCTCAGCAGATCGCGGAATATCTGAAAACTTCAAAGCTACATGTCGGAGCGTGTGCTGGCTGGCATTAAATCTGCTTGTCGGAGCGTGTGCTGGCTGGCAGCAGAGTGCCGCACCTTGTTTAAAGCATTTCGCACGTAAATAACACATTTCGCACGAGTTCGCAGCAGATCGCAGAATATCTAGAAACTTTGAATCTACATGTCGGAGCGTGAGCTGGCTGGCAGCAGAGTGCTGCACCTTGGTTTAAGCATTTTGCACGGAAATAACACATTTCGCACGAGTTCGCAGCAGATCGCGGAATATCTAGAAACTTCAAATCTGCATGTCGGAGCGTGAGCTGGCTAGTAGCACAGTGCTGCACCTTGTTTCAAGCATTTCGAACGTAAATAACACATTTCGCACAAGTTCCCAGCAGATCGCAGAATATCTTGAAACTTCAAATTTGCATCTCGGAGCGTGTGCTGGCTGGCAGCAGAGTGCTGCACCTTGTTTTGTGCATTTCGCACTCGAATAACACATTTCCAACGAGTTTACAGCAGATCGCGGAATATCTAACAATTTCAAATCTACATGTCGGAGCGTGCACTGGCTGGCTGAGGAGTGCTTCACCTTGTTTCAAGCATTTTGCACGTAAATAACACATTTCGCACGAGTTCGCAGCAGATCGCGGTATATCTAGAAACTTCGAATCTACATGTCGGAGCGTGAGCTGGCTGGTAGCAGAGTGCTGCACCTTGTTTCGAGCATTTTGCACTAGAATAACACATTTCGCACGAGTTCGCAGCAGATCGCAGAATATCCAGAAACTTTAATTCTGCTTGTCGGAGCGTGCACAGGCTGGCAGAAGGGTGCAGCACCTTGTTTCAAGCATTTCGAACGTCAATAACACATTTCGCACGAGTTCGCAGCAGATCGCGGAATATCTAGAAACTTCGAATCTACATGTCGGAGCGTGAGCTGGCTGGCAGCAGAGTGCTGCACCTTGTTTCAAGCATTTTGCACGTAAATAACACATTTCGCACGAGTTCGCAGCAGATCGCGGAATATCTAGAAACTTCAAATCTGCATGTCGGAGCGTGAGCTGGCTGGCAGCACAGTGCTGCACCTTGTTTCAAGCATTTCGAACGTAAATAACACATTTCGCACAAGTTCCCAGCAGATCGCAGAATATCTTGAAACTTCAAATTTGCATCTCGGAGCGTGTGCTGGCTGGCAGCAGAGTGCTGCACCTTGTTTTGTGCGTTTCGCACTCGAATAACACATTTCGCACGAGTTTACAGCAGATCGCGGAATATCTAACAATTTCAAATCTACATGTCGGAGCGTGCGCTAGCTGGCTAAGGAGTGCTTCACCTTGTTTCAAGCATTTTGCACGTAAATAACACATTTCGCACGAGTTCGCAGCAGATCGCGGAATATCTAGAAACTTCGAATCTACATGTCGGAGCGTGAGCTGGCTGGCAGCAGAGTGCTGCACCTTGTTTCAAGCATTTTGCACGTAAATAACACATTTCGCACGAGTTCGCAGCAGATCGCAGAATATCCAGAAACTTCAAATCTGCTTGTCGGAGCGTGAGCTGGCTGGCAGCAGAGTGCTGCACCTTGTTTCAAGCATTTCGAACGTCAATAACACATTTCGCACGAGTTCGCAGCAGATCGCGGAATATCTAGAAACTTCGAATCTGCATGTCGGAGCGTGAGCTGGCTGGCAGCAGAGTGCTGCACCTTGTTTTGAGCATTTCCCACTCGAATAACACATTTCGCACGAGTTCGCAGCAGATCGCGGAATATCCAGAAACTTCAAATCTGCATGTCCGAGCGTGAGCTGGCTGGCAGCAAAGTGCTGCACCTTGTTTCAAGCATTTTGCACGTAAATAACACATTTCGCACGAGTTCGCAGCAGATCGCGGAATATCTAGAAACTTCAAATCTACATGTCGGAGCGTGGGCTGGCTGGCAGCAGAGTGCTGCACCTTGTTTTGAGCATTTCGCACGCGAAAAACACATTTCGCACGAGTTCGCAGCAGATCGCGGAATATCTAGAAACTTCAAATCTGCATTTTCGGAGCGTGCACTGGCTGGCAGCAAGAGTGCTGCACCTTGTTTCAAGCATTTTGCACGTACATAACACATTTCGCACGAGTTCGCAGCAGATCGCGGAATATCTAGAAACTTCAAATCTACATGTCGGAGCGTGAGCTGGCTGGCAGCAGAGTGCTGCACCTTGTTTCAAGCATTTCGCACGTAAAATAACACACATTTCGCACGAGTTCGCAGCAGATCGCGGAATATCTAGAAACTTCAAATCTGCATGTCGGAGCGTGAGCTGGCTGGCAGCAGAGTGCTGCACCTTGTTTCAAGCATTTTGCACGTAAATAACACATTTCGCACGAGTTCGCAGCAGATCGCGGAATATCTAGAAACTTCAAATCTGCATGTCGTAGCGTGAGCTGGCTGGCAGCAGAGTGCTGCACCTTGTTTAAAGCATTTCGCACGTAAATAACACGTTTCGCACGAGTTTCGCAGCAGATCGCGGAATATCTAGAAACTTCAAATCTGCATGTCGGAGCGTGAGCTGGCTGGCAGCAGAGTGCTGCACCTTGTTTCAAGCATTTTGCACGTAAATAACACATTTCGCACGAGTTCGCAGCAGATCGCTAAATATCTAGAAACTTTCGAATCTACATGTCGGAGCGTGCGCTGGCTGGCAGCAGAGTGCTGCACCTTGTTTCAAGCATTTTGCACGTAAAAAACACATTTCGCACGAGTTCGCAGCAGATCGCGGAATATCTAGAAACTTCGAATCTACATGTCGGAGCGTGCACTGGCTGGCAGCAGAGTGCTGCACCTTGTTTCAAGCATTTCGCACGTAAATAACACATTTCGCACGAGTTCGCAGCAGATCGCGGAATATCTAGAAACTTCAAATCTGCATGTCGGAGCGTGAGCTGGCTGGCAGCAGGGTGCTGCACCTTGTTTCAAGACATTTCGCACGTAAATAACACATTTCGCACGAGTTCGCAGCAGATCGCGGAATATCTAGAAACTTCAAATCTGCATGTCGGAGCGTGAGCTGACTGGCAGCAGAGTGCTGCACCATGTTTCAAGCATTTTGCACGTAAATAACACGTTTCGCACGAGTTCGCACCATATCGCGGAATATGTAGAGACTTCAAATCTTCATGTCGGAGCGTGCGCTGACTGGCAGCAGAGTGCTGCACCTTGTTTTAAGCATTTCGCACGTAAATAACACATTTCGCACGAGTTCGCAGCAGATCGCGGAATATCTAGAAACTTCAAATCTACTTGTCGGAGCGTGCGCTGGCTGGCAGCAGAGTGCTTGTTTGTTTTCAAGCATTTTGGCACGTAAATAACACATTTCGCACGAGTTCGCAGCAGATCGCGGAATATCCAGAAACTTCAAATCTGCTCGTTGGAGTGTTTGCTGGCGGGCTGCAGAGTGCTGCACCTTGTTTCAAGCATTTCGCACTCAAATAACACATTTCGCACGAGTTCGCAGCAGATCGCGGAATATCTAGAAACTTTTAATCTGCTTTTCGGAGCGTGAGCTGGCTGGCAGCAGAGTGCTGCACCTTGTTTAAAGCATTTCGCACGTAAATAACACATTTCGCACGAGTTCGCAGTAGATCGCGGAATATCTAGAAACTTCAAATCTACATGTCGGAGCGTGAGCTGGCTGGCAGCAGAGTGCTGCACCTTGTTTCAAGCAATTTCGCACGTAAATAACACATTTCGCACGAGTTCGCAGCAGATCGCGGAATATCTAGAAACTTCAACTATGCATGTCGGAGCGTGCGGGCGCTGGTTTGCAGCAGAGTGCTGCACCTTGCTTCAAGCATTTTGCACGTCAATAACACATTTCGCACGAGTTCGCAGCAGATCGCGGAATATCTAGAAACTTCAAATCTGCATGTCGGAGCGTGAGCTGGCTGGCAGCAGAGTGCTGCACCTTGTTTCAAGCATTTCGAACGTCAATAACACATTTCGCACGAGTTCGCAGCAGATTGCGGAATATCTAGAAACTTCAAATCTGCATGTCGGAGCGTGAGCTGGCTGGCAGCAGAGTGCTGCACCTTGTTTCAAGCATTTTGCACGTAAATAACACATTTTCCACGAGTTCGCAGCAGATCGCGGAATATCTAGAAACTTCAAATCTGCATGTCGGAGCGTGAGCTGGCTGGCAGCAGAGTGCTGCACCTTGTTTCAAGCATTTCGCACGTAAATAACACATTTCGCACGAGTTCGCAGCAGATCGCGGAATATCTAGAAACTTCAAATCTACATGTCGGAGCGTGAGCTGGCTGTCACCTAAGGGCTTCACCTTGTTTCAGCTTTTCGCACGTAAATAACACATTTCGCACGAGTTCGCAGCAGATCGCTGAATATCTACAAACTTTAAATCTGCATGTCGGAGTGTGCTCCGGCTTGCAGCAGAGCGCTGCACCTTGTTTCAAGTATTTCGCAAGTAAATAACACGTTTCGCACGAGTTCGCAGCAGATCGCGGAATATCTAGAAACTTCAAATCTGCATGTCGGAGCGTGAGCTGGCTGGCAGCAGAGTGCTGCACCTTGTTTCAAGCATTTCGCACGTAAATAACACATTTCGAACGAGTTTGCAGCAGATCGCGGAATATCTACTAATTTCAAATCTACATGCCGGAGCGTGTGCTGGATGGCTGAAGAGTGCTTCACCTTGTTTTAAGCATTTTGCACGTAAATAACACATTTCGCACGAGTTCGCAGCAGATCGCGGAATATCTAGAAACTTCAAATCTGCATGTCGGAGAGCGTGAGCTGGCTGGCTAGCAGAAGTGCTGCACCTTGTTTCAAGCATTTCGAACGTCAATAACACATTTCGCACGAGTTCGCAGCAGATCGCGGAATATCTAGAAACTTCAAATCTGCATGTGAGAGCGTGGGCTGGCTGGCAGCAAAGTGCTGCAGCTTGTTTCAAGCATTTCGCACGTAAAACACACACTTCGCACGAGTTCGCAGCAGATCGCGGAATATCTAGAAACTTCAAATCTGCATGTTGGAGCGTGAGCTGGCTGGCAGCAGAGTGCTGCACCTTGTTTCAAGCATTTCGAACGTAAATAACACATTTCGCACGAGTTCGCAGCAGATCGCGGAATATCCAGAAACTTCAAATCTGCATGTCGGAGCGTGCGCTGGCTGGCAGCAGAGTGCTGCACCATGATTTGAGCATTTCGCACGTAAATAACACATTTCGCACGAGTTCCCAGCAGATCGCGGAATATCTAGAAACTTTAAATCTGCATGTCGGAGCGTGAGCTGGCTGGCAGCAGAGTGCTGCACCTTGTTTCAAGCATTTCGCACTCGAATAACACATTTCGCACGAGTTTGCAGCAAATCGCGGAATATCTAGAAACTTCAAATCAGCATGTCGGAGCGTGCTGTGGCTGGCAGCAAAGTGCTGCAGCTTGATTCAAGCATTTCACAGCAGATCGCGGAATATCTAGAAACTTCAAATCTGCATGTCGGAGCGTGCGCTGGCTGGCAGCAGAGTGCTGCACCTTGTTTCAAGCATTTCGCACGTAAATAACACATTTCGCACGAGTTCGCAGCAGATCGCAGAATATCTAGAAACTTCAAATCTGCATGTCGGAGCGTGAGCTGGCTGGCAGCAGAGTGCTGCACCTTGTTTTGAGCATTTCCCACTCGAATAACACATTTCGCACGAGTTCGCAGCAGATCGCGGAATATCCAGAAACTTCAAATCAGCTCGTCGGAGCGTGCTCTGGCTGGCTGCAAGGTACTGCACCTTGTTTCTAGCATTTCGCACGTAAATAACACATTTCGCACGAGTTCACAGTAGAACGCCGAATATCTAGGAACTTCAAATCTACATGTCGGAGCGTGAGCTGGCTGGCAGCTGAGTGCTGCACCTTATTTTGAGCATTTCGGACTCGAATAACACATTTCGCACGAGTTCGCAGCAGATCGCGGAATAACCAGAAACTTCAAATCTGCTCGTCAGAGCTTGTGCTGGCTGACAGCAGAGCGCTGCACATTGTTTCAAGCTTTTCGCACGGAAATAACACATTTCGCACGAGTTCGCAGCAGATCGCGGAATATCTAGAAACTTTAAATCTGCATGTCGCAGTGTGTGCTGGCTAGCAACAGAGTGATGCACCTAGTTCAAGCGTTTTGAACGTAAATAACACATTTCGCACGAGTTTGCAGCAGATCGCGGAATATCTAGAAACTTCAAATGTGCATGTCGGAGCATGCGCTGGCTGCCAACAGAGTGCTGCACCTGGTTCAAGCATTTCGAACATCAATAACACATTTCGCACAAGTTTGCAGCAGATCGCGGAATATCTAGAAACTTCAAATCTGCATGTCGGAGCATGCGCTGGCTGGCAGCAGAGTGCTGCACCTTGTTTCAAGCATTTCGCACTCGAATAACACATTTCGCACGAGTTCGCAGCAGATCGCGGAATATCTAGAAACTTCAAATCTGCATGTCGGAGCGTGAGCTGGCTGGCAGCAGAGTGCTGCACAATGTTTCGAGCATTTCGAACGTAAATAACACATTTCGCACAAGTTCGCAGCAGATCGCGGAATATCTAGAAACTTCAAATCTGCATGTCGGAGCGTGAGCTGGCTGGCAGCAGAGTGCTGCACCTTGTTTTGAGCATTTCCCACTCGAATAACACATTTCGCACGAGTTCGCAGCAGATCGCGGAATATCCAGAAACTTCAAATCTGCTCGTCGGAGCGTGAGCTGGCTGGCTGCAAAGTACTGCACCTTGTTTCAAGAATTTCGCACGTAAATAACACATTTCGCACGAGTTCACAGTAGAACGCCGAATATCTAGGAACTTCAAATCTACATGTCGGAGCGTGAGCTGGCTGGCAGCTGAGTGCTGCACCCTATTTTGAGCATTTCGGACTCGAATAACACATTTCGCACGAGTTCGCAGCAGATCGCTGAATAACCAGAAACTTTAAATCTGCTCGTCGGAGCGTGCGCTGGCTGACAGCAGAGCGCTGCACCTTGTTTCAAGTATTTCGCACGTAAATAACACATTTCGCACGAGTTCGCAGCAGATCGCGGAATGTCTAGAAACTTCAAATCTCCATGTCGGAGCATGCGCTGGCTGCCAACAGAGAGCTGCACCTGGTTCAAGCATTTCGTACATCAATAACACATTTCGCACGAGTTTGCAGCAGATCGCGGAATATCTAGAAACTTCAAATCTACATGTCGGAGTGCGAGCTGGCTGGCAGCAGAGTGCTGCACCTTGTTTCAAGCATTTTGCGCGTAAATAACACATTTTGCACGATTTCGCAGCAGATGGCGGAATATCTAGAAACTTCAAATCTAGGTGTCGGAGTGTGAGCTGGCTAGCAGCAAAGTGCTGCACCTTGTTTCAAGCATTTGGCGCGTAAATAACACATTTCGCACGAGTTCGCAGCAGATCGCGGAAATCTAGAAACTTCAAATCTGCATGTCGGAGCTTGCGCTGGCTGGCAGCAGAGTGCTGTACCTTGTTTCAAGCATTTCGCACTCAAATAACACATTTTGCACGAGTTCCCAGCAGATCACGGAATATCTAGAGACTTCAAATCTACATGTCGGAGCCTGAGCTGGCTGTCACCTAAGGGCTTCACCTTGTTTCAATTTTTTCGCACGTAAAAAACACATTTCGCACGAGTTCGCAGCAGATCGCTGAATATCTACAAACTTCAAATCTGCATGTCGGAGTGTGCGCCGACTTGCAGCAGAGTGCCGAACCTTGATTTGAGCATTTCGCACTTGAATAACACATTTCGCACGAGTTCGCAGCTGATCGCAGAATATCTAGAAACTTTAAATCTGCATGTCGGAGCGTGCGCTGGCTGGCAGCAGAGTGCTGCACCTTGTTTCAAGCATTTCGCACTCGAATAACACATTTCGCACGAGTTCGCAGCAGATCGCGGAA
>WPIO01000451.1:0-43216 GCA_009760855.2 Cristatella mucedo | reverse complement strand
TAAACAATGCTGCAGCGGACCTCAGTTTTTCAGCTTGCTGCTTTACAAGTAGGCAGACAGCAACGCCTTTACCTACTAGTAACAATAATATTGATAATAATCATAGTAATACATTTTATACGACCCTCCGAGAACTGATACTTGTTCCAGGTACTTTACTGAGGCAATAGGGAAAGCATCAAATGACAAGGAAAGCAGCAAATGATTTACCGTAGCACCCCCAGGCATCCGACGCAGTATAGGCGGGCACATTTACTCAAAAGACAAAACTCAAAAAACCATCGGATGCTTCAATAAATAGCAGTTTGTAGCTCCTTTTTAAGTGTGGCGTCAGTCAGCAGCATACCACTTGGTCGTCATGTAGAGGTCTGATAGCCACAAATAGTTCTCAAGGCGAGCTCAGTGGCCCGTGAGTACAACCTCAAAGAGCTCTCGGGTCACTGTGGAAGACGCTGTTGTATTATGTAGCTACAGAGAAACTTATGACTCGAACGGAGACAATTGCACCAAATCGGCACCATACAAGCTGTACTTGATACGACCTCGAGACAGTTGTTACGCATGTGGTGCTAAGCTGAGGCGGCTGCTTTGCACGGCCTGATGCATAGGTCGAGGGTTCGAATCCTGTAGAGGAGCGTTTATCCATTGCACCTGCAAGCATCATTGACTGATGTAAAGTCTGCATGCAAAAGTGGCTGGTCAATCAGCTCGTTATTTGACTATTACCCCGTCCGGATATAACTGGGCCACAAACGCAGCTCTCATTTGGACGGTAAAAGCCTCCTCCCATGCCCGATGAATTCTGTGCAATACTGTCGCCGAAGTCTTGACTCGTGGCTAGCCAATGATACGGTGCAGTAAGCGTTAACTCATCAGAAAGCAGCATGATGCATGCAGGGCTGCCGTTTCCTTGCGTTTGAATACATTTTACAAAATCACCGCCTGATGATTGATTAACGATTGGAAGTACGGTCCGTGGGCCTATGGGTAAAATCAAATTAAAACCCAGTGCATAGCGTCATGACTCAAATCTCCTAGCCTACCACAGGGGTCACGCTTTTTTTACGGCCTAGGCCAAAAACAGTCGCACGTTGGCAGTATCGGATATAAGAACTACGAGCCACAATCCCGGTCGCGTTGCCAGCGGCGCCGTATTTTAATTGAGAGCAATAAGCCCGGTAGCCGGCAACTACAAACCGAGGCTCAAACGAGAACGAGCCCTGAAAAAAATTGCGCCTCGATCGATATAAGCCTCGACCTCGGCAAAGGCTTAATCGGTATCGAGGTTCAACCGGTATCAAGGTTCGACCAGAAACGAGACAGAACCGAGAGCAAGGCTCGACCGCGACCGTAGCTTGAGCGAAACCGAGGCTCGACCAAGACCGACTGTGACCGAGACCGAGGCTCGACCAAAACTGAGGCTCGACCGAGAGCGAGGTTCAACCGAGACCGAGGCTTAACCGAGGCGAAGGTTCGACCGGGACCGAGGCTCTACCGAGACCGAGGCTCGACCGAGACCGAGGCTCGACCGAGACCGAGTCTCTACCAAGACCGTTGTTTGGACCGACATTGAGGCTTGACCGAGACCAAGGCTCGACAGTGACCGAGGCTCGACCTAGACTCGACCGAGACCGTGGCTCGACCGAGACCGAGCTCCGACCGAGACCGAGGCTCGACCGAGACCGAGGCTCGACCGAGACCGAGGCTCGACCGAGACCGAGGCTCGACCGAGACCGAGGCTCGACCGAGACCGAGGCTCGACCGAGTCCGAGGCTCGACCGAGACCGAGGCTCGACCGAGCCCGAGGCTCGACCGAGACCGAGGCTCGACCGAGACCGAGGCTCGACCGAGACCGAGGCTCGACCGAGACCGAGGCTCGACAGGGACCGAGGCTCTACAGGGACCGAGGCTCGACCGAGACCGAGGCTCGACCGAGTCCGAGGCTCGACCGAGTCCGAGGCTCGACAGGGACCGAGGCTCTACAGGGACCGAGGCTCGACCGAGACCGAGGCTCGACCGAGACCGAGGTTCGACCGAGACCGAGGCTCGACCGAGACCGAGGCTCGACCGAGACCGAGGCTCGACCGAGGCTCGACCGAGACCGAGGCTCGACCGAGACCGAGGCTCGACCGAGACCGAGTCTCTACCAAGACCGTTCTTTGGACCGATATTGAGGCTTGACCGAGACCAAGGCTCGACAGTGACCGAGGCTCGACCTAGACTCGACCGAGACCGTGGCTCGACCGAGACCGAGCTCCGACCGAGACCGTGGCTCGACCGCGACCGAGGCTCGACCGAGACCGAGGCTCGACCGAGACCGAGGCTCGACCGAAGGCTCGACCGAGACCGAGGCTCGACCGAGACCGAGGCTCGACCGAGACCGAGGCTCGACCGAGACCGAGGCTCGACCGAGTCCGAGGCTCGACCGGACCGAGGCTCTACCGTGACCGAGGCTCGACCGGGACCGAGGCTCGATGGAGACCGAGGCTCGATCGAAACCGAGACTCGATTGAGACCGATGCTCGATCGACCGATGCTCGATCGAGACCGAGGCTCGATCGAGACCGAGGCTCGACCGAGACCGAGGCCTAACAGGAAGAGATACCCGACCAAGTGAGTGGTTCACGCATGTCAGACGCTAAACCACGACCAAGGGTCAACAAATTACGACGCACGGCAGACACAGAGCTCGTGACTTTACTAAGGCTCGACCGTGCCCCAAACTTAACCATGACTAACGCTCGAATGTGACCTACGCTTGACCGTGACCAAGGCTCAAATATATTTGACGCCCCGCTGACACTGACGCTCAACCTAAACCGTGGCTCGAAAAAGACAGAGGACTGTCAATAAGCGAGGCTCGATCGATACCGAGGCTTGACGGCGACTGGGTGCTCTAATGTGACGGAGGTTCGACCGAGACAAATGCATGACCCTGACTGGGGCTAGCTTGCGAGGCGCGGCATTTCAAAAATATGGTTAGACTCCATTATCCTGCGGCTCAATTATAGGGTACCGGCACCTACCAGCTGTCGTGGGGGCGCTGCAAATTTTCTGCAGACGCAGCAGCTTTTAAGCGACGTGTGATGGTTGGTGCCGCGGGAGCGACCTAGCTGCTTGCTAATCAGACTTTGATTATCCGCTAGGCTTTGTAGTCGGCCTGATTGACATCACCCTTCGTCTACAGAAACTCAGCGTACTTGCAGTACAGCAGATTATTTTTTAATAATGCAAATTTAAAAGATAATACATTACAATGTACTAACTTGTAAATTGTATACCACTGAACGTGAAATACTAATTAGTTGATAGAGAACTTCTTAATAAAAATTGTGCGTGTAATTTTAATTTAATTTCTGACACACTTTTTACGACTTTGACGTCGCATTTACGGCTGTAAGAGCTATTACGACGTTTCCCGGCAATTCAGGCTACAATAGACATGGGTAGAGTGTCTCTTCTTGTTTTGCTCGATCTTTTGGCAGCTTTTGATATCTTCGATCACAAAGTACTTCTCGAGCACCTCTCATCTCGCCTGGGCATCACTGGCACTGCTCTGCAGCGGTTCAGGTCCTATCTCAGTGGGAGACGCCAGAGTATTGACGTGAATGGACAAAGATCATCTGAAGTACTTCTAAAATATGGAATACTTCAGGGCTCTGTGCTAGTCACGGTCCTTTTCAGCGTTTGTACTCTTCCGCTTGCTGATGTGATTGCCAAGCGCAATCTAGCCTTTCACTTCTATGTGGATAACACTCAGTTGTACCTTTACTTTGAGCCCTCTCAGCCTTCGAGCGCCTCAAATTCTTTCAACTTAGTTGCTGCATGCATTGATGACATCCGCACATGGATGGCAGCAAATTTTCTAAACCTAAACGATGATAAAACTAACTTACTAGTTATGGGCAAACCCACTGTGATTCAGGAATTGGAAAGGCTGACTTTCAAAATTGGCTCTGCCAGCATATCTTCAGTTGAATCAGCTCGAAATCTAGGTGTCATATTCCAAAGCGACCTCTCGTTAGACGACCACATCAGCTCCACAGTCAAATCTGCCTATTTTCAGCTTCATAACATTGCTAAAATTCGGGCTTGTTTAGATAAGGATTCCACGTCCTAGTTGGTTCATGCATTCGTGACATCCCGACTCGACTTCTGCCACTCACTGCTTACTGGCCTACCAGCATGTGCGATCAGGCGATTGCAGCTGGTGCAAAACTCTGCAGCTAGGCTTGTCTGTCGTGAGCGTCTCAGTTGCAACATTACTCCACTTCTCGCCGACCTGCACTGGCTACCAGTCAAACAACGGATTGACTTCAAGGTTTTGTCGCTCACTTTTAGGTCCCTTCATTCTACGGCTCCAGCCTATCTCTCCGACATACTCCCACATCAGGCCAAGCATCATACCACCCGCTTTTCAGAATCCAAAAGTCTAGAAATACCTCATACATACCTCTAATCCTTTGGAGACCGGGCATTTATTTCGTACGCTCCCAAAGCCAGATACTCCCTCCCGACCTGTGTAAGAACATCCCCTGACCAGACCACATTTAAAAGAAACTTAATTACACACCTATTTAGGACAGCATTTAGTGGGTGCCTGTGATTCGTCCTTGATGTGCTTATGCGTGCTGACACTGTGCATGCTGCCACTAACCACATTTGCATGCTGACACTGTGCATGTCACCCCTAACCTTATTATTCATTTTGTTTGTTTTTTAAGCATGATTTTACTTACTATTCTATTGCCTATCACTTTGCAACAAATGGTAAGCGCCTAAAAAGAGATTAAGTTCTCTGAGGGCGCTCTATCAAGTGCAATATTATAATAGCTCGCCGGCCCCTTCTGGTACTGCAGCTAAGTTTAGATAGCGATCGGTGACTTGGTGTTGGTTACCGCTTACCATTGATTGATGCAGGTACGTTTACAAGATGGGGGCTTCAGGAGAATTTAAGAGGCCGACTGGCACGCCACCCACCCAGCGGATTAGGCTGCAGGAATGGGCATCGGTCAGTCGCTGGGACAGAAAAGCAGGGTCGCCCAACAATATCGACTTTTGCACAGTTGGCTGCCTCCTTCAACATGAAGGCCCAGACACACGAACCCTCGGCTCCATCGCCCATAGAGACGACGAAGCTACGTCTCGCTGATACTGCACGCTCGGATCGCTAGATTGCTCACTTCTAAGAACGTCATTACATCTTAAACTGATCGAAGTGCTCTCATACCCACCAACGAGCGGGAAATTGGCCTGCGTGCGATCGTCGATTAAACGCCGATAGACGTGTTAACTATTAGGAAAAAAAAATTTAATTTAATCCTGCAGATCTTTCCAATCGACCGCTCAGCTAGCCGACCCTAGGGCTTCTAAAAAGTAGCTTCTACAAGCAAGCACTTCGGATTGCAAGGAAGTGCACGGACCGGCGAACTGGAAATCAATCGCACACGTTTTAGAGACCACAAGCTGATGTAGCCGTTCTTCGCGGGAACAAGCCAGTTGTCACATGCTTAGGTCGCCGCTTCTAGCCTGAATCGCGAGATTGCGATGAGTGCCACACGAATTAGTTTGTGTGGGATGATTAGCTCCGCTCCAGGGCGTTCTACTTACCTCGGTATTCGCAGGCTGGTGCATCGGCTTTAACGTTGCTCCACGCACACACCTCAATTAGCTGTGAATGACGACAGAGACAAGGAATTGAGTGTCATCGCTTTTAGTGCTGGAATTTTTATGGGCGGCTGGTTGCAGTGGAGCACGACGACCGTGACTGACCACGGACAAATCAAGAGGAAAGAGGTAGAGAGAGACAGAGCAGAGTGAGAGAAAGAGGGAGGAAGAGATAGAACGATAAAGCCGAGCAAATCAGACCATACCGGGGAGTGGAGAGAGAGATACAGAGAGGCGGCGAGAGACAAAAAAAAGAGAGAGGGAGAGAGAAAAAAAAAAACGAGATCGAACCGGAGAATACGAACTAGTGGAGAAAGCATAGATTGGGGCTTTTCTCAGATCCTCGCGGTTACTTGAATATCGCAACCAAGTGTCGCTTGACTGATGTAGCGATTTTGTGGCGGTCGATGACTGCATGGCTGCGGCTGCGGCTGCGGCTGCCTGAGGTAGGCGATGCTTTCTCCTAAAAGTAGCTTATTCAGCCTTGTGTTGGGGAGTTCTAGACAATGCTGCAGCGGACCTCAGTTTTTCAGCTTGCTGCTTTACAAGTAGGCAGACAGCAACGCCTTTACCTACTAGTAACAATAATATTAATAATAATCATAGTAATACATTGTATACGACCCTCCGAGAACTGATACTTGTTCCAGGTACTTTACTGAGGCAATAGGGAAAGCATCAAATGACAAGGAAAGCAGCAAATGATTTACCATAGCACCCGCAGGCATCCGACGCAGTATAGGCGGGCACATTTACTCAAAAGAAAAAACTCAAAAAACCATCGGATGCTTCAATAAATAGCAGTTTGTAGCTCCTTTTTAAGTGTGGCGTCAGTCAGCAGCATACCACTTGGTCGTCATGTAGAGGTCTGATAGCCACAAATAGTTCTCAAGGCGAGCTCAGTGGCCCGTGAGTACAACCTCAAAGAGCTCTCGGGTCACTGTGGAAGACGCTGTTGTATTATGTAGCTACAGAGAAACTTATGACTCGAACGGAGACAATTGCACCAAATCGGCACCATACAAGCTGTACTTGATACGACCTCGAGACAGTTGTTACGCATGTGGTGCTAAGCTGAGGCGGCTGCTTTGCACGGCCTGATGCCTAGGTCGAGGGTTCGAATCCTGTAGAGGAGCGTTTATCCATTGCACCTGCAAGCATCATTGACTGATGTAAAGTCTGCATGCAAAAGTGGCTGGTCAATCAGCTCGTTATTTGACTATTACCCCGTCCGGATATAACTGGGCCACAAACGCAGCTCTCATTAAGGACGGTAAAAGCCTCCTCCCATGCCCGATGAATTCTGTGCAATACTGTCGCCGAAGTCTTGACTCGTGGCTAGCCAATGATACGGTGCAGTAAGCGTTAACTCATCACAAAGCAGCATGATGCATGCAGGGTTGCCGTTTCCTTGCGTTTGAATACATTTTTACAAAATCACCGCCTGATGATTGATTAACGATTGGAAGTACGGTCCGTGGGCCTATGGGTAAAATCAAATTAAAACCCAGTGCATAGCGTCATGACTCAAATCTCCTAGCCTACCACAGGGGTCACGCTTTTTTTTACGGCCTAGGCCAAAAAAAACAGTCGCACGTTGGCAGTATCGGATATAAGAACTACGAGCCACAATCCCGGTCGCGTTGCCAGCGGCGCCGTATTTTAATTGAGAGCAATAAGCCCGGTAGCCGGCAACTACAAACCGAGGCTCAAACGAGAACGAGCCCTGAAAAAAATTGCGCCTCGATCGATATAAGCCTCGACCTCGGCAAAGGCTTAATCGGTATCGAGGTTCAACCGGTATCAAGGTTCGACCAGAAACGAGACAGAACCGAGAGCAAGGCTCGACCGCGACCGTAGCTTGACCGAAACCGAGGCTCGACCAAGACCGACTTTGACCGAGACCGAGGCTCGACCAAAACTGAGGCTCGACCGAGAGCGAGGTTCAACCGAGACCGAGGCTTAACCGAGGCGAAGGTTCGACCGGGACCGAGGCTCTACCGAGACCGAGGCTCGACCGAGACCGAGGCTCGACCGAGACCGAGGCTCTACCGAGACCGAAAGACCGAGGCTCGACCGAGACCGAGGCTCGACCGAGACCGAGAGCTCGACCGAGACTCGACCGAGACCGAGGCTCGACCGCGACCGAGGCTCGACCGAGACCGAGGCTCGACCGAGACCGAGGCTCGACCGAGACCGAGGCTCGACCGAGACCGAGGCTCGACCGAGACAGGCTCGACCGACACCGAGGCTCGACCGAGACCGAGGCTCGACCGAGACCGAGGCTCGACCGAGACCGAGGCTCGACCGAGACCGAGGCACGACCATGACCGATGCTCGACCGAGACCGAGGCTCGACCGACCGAGGCACGACCAAGACCGAGGCTCGACCGAGTCCGAGGCTCGACAGAGACCGAGGCTCTACAGGGACCGAGGCTCGACCGAGACCGAGGCCCGACCGAGACCGAGGCTCGACCGACACCGAGGCCGAGGCTCGACGACCCGAGGCTCGACGAGTCCGAGGCTCGACCGAGTCCGAGGCTCGACAGGGACCGAGGCTCTACCGAGGCTCGACCGAGACCGAGGCTCGACCGAGACCGAGGCTCGACCGAGACCGAGGCTCGACCGAGACCGAGGCTCGACCGAGACCGAGGCTCGACCGAGACCGAGGCTCGACCGAGACCGAGGCTCGACCGAGACCGAGGCTCGACCGAGACCGAGGCTCGAGACGAGAGACCGAGACCGAGGCTCGACCGAGACCGAGGCTCGACCGAGACCGAGGCTCGACCGAGACCGAGGCTCGACCGAGACCGAGGCTCGACCGACACCGAGGCTCGACCGAGACCGAGGCTCGACCATGACCGAGGCTCGACCGAGACCGAGGCTCGACCGAGACCGGGGCTAGACCGAGACCGAGGCTCGACCGAGACCGAGGCTCGACCGAGACCGAGGCTCGACCGAGACCGAGGCTCGACCGAGACCGAGGCTCGATCGAGACCGAGGCTCGATCGAGACCCAAACTTAACCATGACTAACGCTCGAATGTGACCAACGCTCGACCGTGACCTAGATTCAAATATATTTGAGGCCCGCTGACACTGACGCTCAACCTAAACCGTGGCTCAAAAAAGACAGAGGACTGTCAATAAGCGAGGCTCGATCGATACCGAGGCTTGACGGCGACTGGGTGCTCTAATGTGACGGAGGTTCGACCGAGACAAATGCATGACCCTGACTGGGGCTAGCTTGCGACGCGCGGCATTTCAAAAATGTGGTTAGACTCCAATATCCTGCGGCTCAATTATAGGGTACCGGCACCTACCAGCAGTCGTGGGGGCGCTGCAAATTTTCTGCAGACGCAGCAGCTTTTAAGCGACGTGTGATGGTTGGTGCCGCGGGAGCGCCCTAGCTGCTTGCTAATCAGACTTTGATTATCCGCTAGGCTTTGTAGTCGGCCTGATTGACATCACCCTTCGTCTACAGAAACTCAGCGTACTTGCAGTACAGCAGATTATTTTTTAATAATGCAAATTTAAAAGATAATACATTACAATGTACTAACTTGTAAATTGTATACCACTGAACGTGAAATACTAATTAGTTGATAGAGAACTTCTTAATAAAAATTGTGCGTGTAATTTTAATTTAATTTCTGACACACTTTTTACGACTTTGACGTCGCATTTACGGCTGTAAGAGCTAGTACGACGTTTCCCGGCAATTCAGGCTACAATAGACATGGGTAGAGTGTCTCTTCTTGTTTTGCTCGATCTTTTGGCAGCTTTTGATATCTTCGATCACAAAGTACTTCTCGAGCACCTCTCATCTCGCCTGGGCATCACTGGCACTGCTCTGCAGCGGTTCAGGTCCTATCTCAGTGGGAGACGCCAGAGTATTGACGTGAATGGACAAAGATTATCTGAAGTACTTCTAAAATATGGAATACTTCAGGGCTCTGTGCTAGTCACGGTCCTTTTCAGCGTTTGTACTCTTCCGCTTGCTGATGTGATTGCCAAGCGCAATCTAGCCTTTCACTTCTATGTGGATAACACTCAGTTGTACCTTTACTTTGAGCCCTCTCAGCCTTCGAGCGCCTCAAATTCTTTCAACTTAGTTGCTGCATGCACTGATGACATCCGCACATGGCTGGCAGCAAATTTTCTAAACCTAAACGATGATAAAACTAACTTACTAGTTATGGGCAAACCCACTGTGATTCAGAAATTGGAACGGCTGACTTTCAAAATTGGCTCTGCCAGCATATCTTCAGTTGAATCAGCTCAAAATCTAGGTGTCATATTACAAAGCGACCTCTCGTTAGACGACCACATCAGCTCCACAGTCAAATCTGCCTATTTTCAGCTTCATAACATTGCTAAAATTCGGGCTTGTTTAGATAAGGATTCCACGTCCAAGTTGGTTCATGCATTCGTGACATCCCGACTCGACTTCTGCCACTCACTGCTTACTGGCCTACCAGCATGTGCGATCAGGCGATTGCAGCTGGTGCAAAACTCTGCAGCTAGGCTTGTCTGTCGTGAGCGTCTCAGTTGCAACATTACTCCACTTCTCGCCGACCTGCACTGGCTACCAGTCAAACAACGGATTGACTTCAAGGTTTTGTCGCTCACTTTTAGGTCCCTTCATTCTACGGCTCCAGCCTATCTCTCCGACATACTCCCACATCAGGCCAAGCATCATACCACCCGCTTTTCAGAATCCAAAAGTCTAGAAATACCTCATACATACCTCTAATCCTTTGGAGACCGGGCATTATGTTCGTACGCTCCCAAAGCCAGATACTCCCTCCCGACCTGTGTAAGAACATCCCCTGACCAGACCACATTTAAAAGAAACTTAATTACACACCTATTTAGGACAGCATTTAGTGGGTGCCTGTGATTCGTCCTTGATGTGCTTATGCGTGCTGACACTACATGCTGCCACTAACCACATTTGCATGCTGACACTGTGCATGTCACCCCTAACCATATCATTCATTTCGTTTGTTTTTCAAGCATGATTTTACTTTCTATTCCATTGCCAATCACTTTGCAACAAACTTGAAGCGCCTAGAAAGAGATTAAGTTCTCTGAGGGCACTCTATCAAGTGCAATATTAGAATAGCTCGCCGCCCACTTCTGGTACTGCAGCTTAGTTTAGATAGCGATCGGTGACTCTGTGTTGGTTACCACTTCCCATTGATTGATGCAGGTACGTTTACAAGATGGGGCTTCAGGAGATATTGGGAGGCCGACTGGCACGCCACCCACACGGCGGATTGGGCTGCAAGAAAGGGCGTCGGGCAGTCGCTGGGACAGAAACGCAGGGTCGCCCAACAATATCGACTTTTGCACAGTTGGCTGCCTCCTTCAACATGAAGGCCCAGACACACGAACCCTCGGCTCCATCGCCCATAGAGACGACGAAGCTACGTCTCGCTGATACTGCACGCTCGGATCGCTAGATTGCTCAATTCTAAGAACGTCTTCACATCTTAAACTGATCGAAGTGCTCTCAAGCCCACCAACGAGCGGGAAAATGGCCTGCGTGCGATCGTCGATTAAACGCCGATAGACGTGTTAACTATTAGGAAAAAACGCAATTTAATCCTGCAGATCTTTTCAATCGCACCGCTCAGCTAGCCGACCCTAGGGCTTCGTGAAACTAGCGTCTACAAGCAAGCACTTCGGATTGCAAGGAAGTGCACGGACCGGCGAACTGGAAATCAATCGCACACGTTTTAGAGACCACAAGCTGATGTAGCCGTTCTTCGCGGGAACAAGCCAGTTGTCACATGCTTAGGTCGCCGCTTCTAGCCTGAATCGCGAGATTGCGATGAGTGCCACACGAATTAGTTTGTGTGGGATGATTAGCTCCGCTCCAGGGCGTTCTACTTACCTCGGTATTCGCAGGCTGGTGCATCGGCTTTAACGTTGCTCCATGCACACCTCAATTAGCTGTGAATGACGACAGAGACAAGGAATTGAGTGTCATCGCTTTTAGTGCTGGAATTTTTATGGGCGGCTGGTTGCAGTGGAGCACGACGACCGTGACTGACCACGGACAAATCAAGAGGAAAGAGGTAGAGAGAGACAGAGCAGAGTGAGAGAAAGAGGGAGGAAGAGATAGAACGATAAAGCCGAGCAAATCAGACCATACCGGGGAGTGGAGAGAGAGATACAGAGAGGCGGCGAGAGACAAAAAAGAGAGAGAGAGAGAAAAAAAAAAAAGATCGAACCGGAGAATACGAACTAGTGGAGAAAGCATAGATTGGGGCTTTTCTCAGATCCTCGCGGTTACTTGAATATCGCAACCAAGTGTCGCTTGACTGATGTAGCGATTTTGTGGCGGTCGATGACTGCATGGCTGCGGCTGCTGCTGCCTGAGGTAGGCGATGCATCCTCTCCTAAAAGTAGCTTATTCAGCCTTGTGTTGGGGAGTTCTAGACAATGTTGCAGCGGACCTCAGTTTTTCAGCTTGCTGCTTTACAAGTAGGCAGACAGCAACGCCTTTACCTACTAGTAACAATAATATTAATAATAATCATAGTAATACATTGTATACGACCCTCCGAGAACTGATACTTGTTCCAGGTACTTTACTGAGGCAATAGGGAAAGCATCAAATGACAAGGAAAGCAGCAAATGATTTACCATAGCACCCGCAGGCATCCGACGCAGTATAGGCGGGCACATTTACTCAAAAGAAAAAACTCAAAAAACCATCGGATGCTTCAATAAATAGCAGTTTGTAGCTCCTTTTTAAGTGTGGCGTCAGTCAGCAGCATACCACTTGGTCGTCATGTAGAGGTCTGATAGCCACAAATAGTTCTCAAGGCGAGCTCAGTGGCCCGTGAGTACAACCTCAAAGAGCTCTCGGGTCACTGTGGAAGACGCTGTTGTATTATGTAGCTACAGAGAAACTTATGACTCGAACGGAGACAATTGCACCAAATCGGCACCATACAAGCTGTACTTGATACGACCTCGAGACAGTTGTTACGCATGTGGTGCTAAGCTGAGGCGGCTGCTTTGCACGGCCTGATGCCTAGGTCGAGGGTTCGAATCCTGTAGAGGAGCGTTTATCCATTGCACCTGCAAGCATCATTGACTGATGTAAAGTCTGCATGCAAAAGTGGCTGGTCAATCAGCTCGTTATTTGACTATTACCCCCGTCCGGATATAACTGGGCCACAAACGCAGCTCTCATTAAGGACGGTAAAAGCCTCCTCCCATGCCCGATGAATTCTGTGCGATACTGTCACCGAAGTCTTGACTCGTGGCTAGCCAATGATACGGTGCAGTAAGCGTTAACTCTTCACAAAGCAGCATGATGCATGCAGGGTTGCCGTTTCCTTGCGTTTGAATACATTTTACAAAATCACCGCCTGATGATTGATTAACGATTGGAAGTACGGTCCGTGGGCCTATGGGTAAAATCAAATTAAAACCCAGTGCATAGCGTCATGACTCAAATCTCCTAGCCTACCACAGGGGTCACGCTTTTTTTAAGGGCCTAGGCCAAAAACAGTCGCACGTTGGCAGTATCGGATATAAGAACTACGAGCCACAATCCCGGTCGCGTTGCCAGCGGCGCCGTATTTTAATTGAGAGCAATAAGCCCGGTAGCCGGCAACTACAAACCGAGGCTCAAACGAGAACGAGCCCTGAAAAAAATTGCACCTCGATCGATATAAGCCTCGACCTCGGCAAAGGCTTAATCGGTATCGAGGTTCAACCGGTATCAAGGTTCGACCAGGAACGAGGCAGGACCGAGAGCAAGGCTCGACCGCGACCGTAGCTTGACCGAAACCGAGGCTCGACCAAGACCGACTTTGACCGAGACCGAGGCTCGACCAAAACTGAGGCTCGACCGAGAGCGAGGTTCAACCGAGACCGAGGCTTAACCGAGGCGAAGGTTCGACCGGGACCGAGGCTCTACCGAGACCGAGGCTCGACCGAGACCGAGGCTCGACCGAGACCGAGGCTCGACCGAGACCGAGGCTCTACAGGGACCGAGGCTCGACCGAGACCGAGGGACGACCGTGACCGATGCTCGTTCGAGACCGAGACCGAGACGACCGAGACCGACTGAGACCGAGGCGACCGAGACCGAGGCTCGACCGAGACCGAGGCTCGACCGAGACCGACTCACAACCATGACCGATGCTCTACCAAGACCGAGGCTCGACCGGGACGGAGACCGAGGCTCGACCGAGACAGAGGCACGAGCCATCACCGATGCTCGACCGAGACCGAGGCTCGACCGAGACCGAGGCGCGACCGAGAGACCGAGGCTCGACCGAGACCGAGGCTCGACCGAGACCGAGGCTCGACCGAGACCGAGGCCTGACCGAGGCTCGACCGAGACCGAGGCTCGACCGAGACCGAGGCCGAGACCGAGACCGAGGCTCGACCGAGACCGAGGCTCGACCGAGACCCGAGGCTCGACGAGACCGAGACCGACCGAGGCGAGGCTCGACCGAGACCGAGGCTCGACCGAGACCGAGACCGAGACCGAGACCGACCGAGACCGAGGCCGACACCGAGGCTCTACGAGACCGAGGCTCGACCGAGACCGAGGCCCGACCGAGACCGAGGCTCGACCGAGACCGAGGCTCGACCGAGACCGAGGCACGACCGTGACCGATGCTCGATCGAGACCGAGGCTCGACCGAGACCGAGGCTCGACCGAGACCGAGGCTCGACCGAGACCGAGGCTCGACCGAGACCGACCGAGAGGCTCTACCGAGACCGAGGCTCCACCGAGACCGAGACTCGACCCGTGACCGCGACTCGACTGTGACCGAGGCTCGACCGAGGCTCGACCGAGACCGAGGCTCGACCGAGACCGAGGCTCGACCGAGACCGAGGCTCGACCGAGACCGAGGCTCGACCGAGACCGAGGCTCGACCGAGACCGAGGCTCGACCGAACCCGACCAAGTGAGTGGTTCACGCAAGTCAGACGCTAAACCACGACCAAGGGTCAACAAACTACGACGCACGGCAGACACAGAGCTCGTGACTTTACTAAGGCTCGACCGTGCCCCAAACTTAACCATGACTAACGCTCGAATGTGACCTACGCTCGACCGTGACCTAGGTTCAAATATATCTGAGGCCCGCTGACACTGACGCTCAACCTAAACCGTGGCTCGAAAAAGACAGAGGACTGTCAATAAGCGAGGCTCGATCGAGACCGAGGCTTGACGGCGACTGGGTGCTCTAATGTGACGGAGGTTCTACCGAGACAAATGCATGACCCTGACTGGGGCTAGCTTGCGACGCGCGGCATTTCAAAAATGTGGTTAGACTCCAATATCCTGCGGCTCAATTATAGGGTACCGGCACCTACCAGCAGTCGTGGGGGCGCTGCAAATTTTCTGCAGATGCAGCAGCTTTTAAGCGACGTGTGATGGTTGGTTCCGCAGGAGCGCCCTAGCTGCTTGCTAATCAGACTTTGATTATCCGCTAGGCTTTGTAGTCGGCCTGATTGACATCACCCTTCGTCTACAGACACTCAGCGTACTTGCAGTACAGCAGATTATTTTTTAATAATGCAAATTTAAAAGATAATACATTACAGTGTACTAACTTGTAAATTGTATACCACTGAACGTGAAATACTAATTAGTTGATAGAGAACTTCTTAATAAAAATTGTGCGTGTAATTTTAATTTAATTTCTGACACACTTTTTACGACTTTGACGTCGCGTTTACGGCTGTAAGAGCTATTACGACGTTTCCCGGCAATTCAGGCTACAATAGACATGGGTAGAGTGTCTCTTCTTGTTTTGCTCGATCTCGATCTTTCGGCAGCTTTTGATATCTTCGATCACAAAGTACTTCTCGAGCACCTCTCATCTCGCCTGGGCATCACTGGCACTGCTCTGCAGCGGTTCAGGTCCTATCTCAGTGGGAGACTCCAGAGTATTGACGTGAATGGACAAAGATCATCTGAAGTACTTCTAAAATATGGAATACTTCAGGGCTCTGTGCTAGGTACGGTCCTTTTCACCGTTTGTACTCTTCAGCTTGCTGATGTGATTGCCAAGCGAAATCTAGGCTTTCACTTCTATGCGGATAACACTCAGTTGTACCTTTACTTTGAGCCCTCTCAGCCTTCGAGCACCTGAAATTCTTTCAACTTAGTTGCTGCATGCATTGATGACATCCGCACATGGATGGCAGCAAATTTTCTAAACCTAAACGACGATAAAACTAACTTACTAGTTATGGGCAAACCCAGTGTGATTCAGAAATTGGAAAGGCTGACTTTCAAAATTGGCTCTGCCAGCATATCTTCAGTTGAATCAGCTCGAAATCTAGGTGTCATATTCCAAAGCGACCTCTCGTAAGACGACCACATCAGCTCCACAGTCAAGTCTGCCTATTTTCAGCTTCATAACATTGCTAAAATTCGGGATGTTTAGATAAGGATTCCACGTCCAAGTTTGTTCATGCATTCTTGAAATCCCGACTCGACTTCTGCAACTCATTGCTTACTGGCCTACCAGCATGTGCGATCAGGCGATTGCAGCTGGTGCAAAACTCTGCAGCTAGGATTGTCTGTCGTGAGCGTCTCAGTTGCAACATTACTCCACTTCTCGCCGACCTGCACTGGCTACCAGTCAAACAACGGATTGACTTCAAGGTTTTGTCGCTCACTTTTAGGTCCCTTCATTCTACGGCTCCAGCCTATCTCTCCGACATACTCCCACATCAGGCCAAGCATCATACCACCCGCTTTTCGGAATCCAAAAGTCTAGAAATACCTCATACATACCTCTAATCCTTTGGAGACCGGGCATTTAGTTCGTACGCTCCCAAAGCCAGATACTCCCTCCCGACCTGTGTAAGAACATCCCCTGACCAGACCACATTTAAAAGAAACTTAATTACACACCTATTTAGGACAGCATTTAGTGGGTGCCTGTGATTCGTCCTTGATGTGCTTATGCGTGCTGACACTGTGCATGCTGCCACTAACCACATTTGCATGCTGACCCTGTGCATGTCACCCCTAACCATATCATTCATTTCGTTTGTTTTTCAAGCATGATTTTACTTACTATTCTATTGCCTATCACTTTGCAACAAATGGTAAGCGCCTAGAAAGAGATTAAGTTCTCTGGGGGCGCTCTATCAAGTGCAATATTATAATAGCTCGCCGCCCCCTTCTGGTACTGAAGCTAAGTTTAGATAGCGATCGGTGACTTGGTGTTGGTTACCGCTTACCATTGATTGATGCAGGTACGTTTACAAGATGGGGGCTTCAGGAGAATTTGGGAGGCCGACTGGCACGCCACCCACCCGGCGGATAAGGCCGCAGGAAAGGGCATCGGTCAGTCGCTGGGACAGAAAAGCAGGGTCGCCTAACAATATCGACTTTTGCACAGTTGGCTGCCTCCTTCAACATGAAGGCCCAGACACACGAACCCTCGGCTCCATCGCCCATAGAGACGACGAAGCTACGTCTCGCTGATACTGCACGCTCGGATCGCTAGATTGCTCACTTCTAAGAACGTCATTACATCTTAAACTGATCGAAGTGCTCTCATACCCACCAACGAGCGGGAAATTGGCCTGCGTGCGATCGTCGATTAAACGCCGATAGACGTGTTAACTATTAGGAAAAAACGCAATTTAATCCTGCAGATCTTTTCAATCGCACCGCTCAGCTAGCCGACCCTAGGGCTTCGTGAAACTAGCGTCTACAAGCAAGCACTTCGGATTGCAAGGAAGTGCACGGACCGGCGAACTGGAAATCAATCGCACACGTTTTAGAGACCACAAGCTGATGTAGCCGTTCTTCGCGGGAACAAGCCAGTTGTCACATGCTTAGGTCGCCGCTTCTAGCCTGAATCGCGAGATTGCGATGAGTGCCACACGAATTAGTTTGTGTGGGATGATGATTAGCTCCGCTCTCGGCTTTAACGTTGCTCCATGCACACCTCAATTAGCTGTGAATGACGACAGAGACAAGGAATTGAGTGTCATCGCTTTTAGTGCTGGAATGTTTATGGGTGGCTGGTTACAGTGGAGCACGACGACCGTGACTGACCACGGACAAATCAAGAGGACAGAGGTAGAGAGAGACAGAGCAGAGTGAGAGAAAGAGGGAGGAAGAGATAGAACGATAAAGCCGAGCAAATCAGACCATACCGGGGAGTGGAGAGAGAGATACAGAGAGGCGGCGAGAGACAAAAAGAGAGAGGGAGAGAGAAAAAAACGAGATCGAACCGGAGAATACGAACTAGTAGAGAAAGCATAGATTGGGGCTTTTCTCAGATCCTCGCGGTTACTTGAATATCGCAACCAAGTGTCGCTTGACTGATGTAGCGATTTTGTGGCGGTCGATGACTGCATGGCTGCGGCTGCGGCTGCTGCCTGGTAGGCGATGCTTTCTCCTCCTAAAGTAGCTTATTCAGCCTTGTGTTGGGGAGTTCTAGACAATGTTGCAGCGGACCTCAGTTTTTCAGCTTGCTGCTTTACAAGTAGGCAGACAGCAACGCCTTTACCTACTAGTAACAATAATATTAATAATAATCATAGTAATACATTTTATACGACCCTCCGAGAACTGATACTTGTTCCAGGTACTTTACTGAGGCAATAGGGAAAGCATCAAATGACAAGGAAAGCAGCAAATGATTTACCATAGCACCCGCAGGCATCCGACGCAGTATAGGCGGGCACATTTACTCAAAAGAAAAAACTCAAAAAACCATCGGATGCTTCAATAATTGGCAGTTTGTAGCTCCTTTTTAAGTGTGGCGTCAGTCAGCAGCATACCACTTGGTCGTCATGTAGAGGTCTGATAGCCACAAATAGTTCTCAAGGCGAGCTCAGTGGCCCCCGTGAGTACAACCTCAAAGAGCTCTCGGGTCACTGTGGAAGACGCTGTTGTATTATGTAGCTACAGAGAAAACTTATGACTCGAACGGAGACAATTGCACCAAATCGGCGCCATACAAGCAAGTACTTGATACGACCTCGAGACAGTTGTTACGCATGTGGTGCTAAGCTGAGGCGGCTGCTTTGCACGGCCTGATGCCTAGGTCGAGGGTTCGAATCCTGTAGAGGAGCGTTTATCCATTGCACCTGCAAGCATCATTGACTGACGTAAAGTCTGCATGCAAAAGTGGCTGGTCAATCAGCTCGTTATTTGACTATTACCCCGTCCGGATATAACTGGGCCACAAACGCAGCTCTCATTAAGGACGGTAAAAGTCTCCTCCCATGCCCGATGAATACTGTGCAACACTGTCGCCGAAGTCTTGACTCGTGGCTAGCCAATGATACGGTGCAGTAAGCGTTAACTCATCACAAAGCAGCATGATGCATGCAGGGTTGCCGTTTCCTTGCGTTTGAATACATTTTACAAAATCACCGCCTGATGATTGATTAACGATGGGACGTACCGTCCGTGGGCCTGTAGGTAAAATAAAATTAAAACTCGGTGCATAGCGTCATGACTCAAATCTCCTAGCCTACCACAGGGGTCAAGCTTTTTATACGGCCTAGGCCAAAAACAGTCGCACGTTCGCAGTATCGGATATAAGAACTACGAGCCACAATCCCGGTCGCGTTGCCAGCGGCGCCGTATTTTAATCGAGAGCAATAAGACCGGTAGCCGGCGACTACAAACCGTGGCTCAAACAAGCACGAGCCCTGAACAAAATTGCGCCTCGATCGATATAAGCCTCGACCTCGGCAAAGGCTCAATCGGTATCGAGGTTCAACCGGTATCAAGGTTCGACCAGGAATGAGACATGACCGAGAGCAAGGCTCGACCGCGACTGTAGCTTGACCGAAACCGAGGCTCGACAAAGACCGACTTTGACCGAGACCGAGGCTCGGCCAAAACTGAGGCTCGACCGAGACTGAGGCTCGACCGAGACCGAGGCTCGACCAAGACCGAGGCTTGACCGAGACCAAGGCTCGACCGAGACCGAGGCTCGACCGAGACCGAGGCACGACCATGACCGATGTTCGATCGAGCCTGAGGCTCGACCAAGACCGAGGGTCGACCGTGACCGAGGCACGACAGGGATCGTGGCTCTACAGGGACCGAGGCTCGACCGAGACCGAGGCTCGACAGGGACCGAGGGACGACCGTGACCGATGCTCGTTCGAGACCGAGGCTCGATGGAGACCAAGGCTCGATCGAAACCGAGACTCGATCGAGACCGATGCTCGATCAAGACCGAGGCTCGATCGAGACCGAGGCCTAACAGGAAGAGATACCCGACCGAGTGAGTGGTTCTCGCAAGTCAGACGCTAAACCACGACCAAGGCTCAACAAACTACGACGCACGGCAGACACAGAGCTCGTGACTTTACTAAGGCTCGACCGTGCCCCAAACTTAACCATGACTAACGCTCGAATGTGACCTACGCTCGACCGTGACCTAGGCTCAAATATATCTGACGCCCCGCTGACACTGACGCTCAACCTAAACCGTGGCTCGAAAAAGACAGAGGACTGTCAATAAGCGAGGCTCGATCGAGACCGAGGCTTGACGGCGACTGGGTGCTCTAATGTGACGGAGGTTCGACCGAGACAAATGCATGACCCTGACTGGGGCTAGCTTGCGACGCGCAGCATTTCAAAAATGTGGTTAGACTCCAATATCCTGCGGCTCAATTATAGGGTACCGGCACCTACCAGCAGTCGTGGGGGCGCTGCAAATTTTCTGCAGACGCAGCAGCTTTTAAGCGACGTGTGATGGTTGGTGCCGCGGGAGCGCCCTAGCTGCTTGCTAATCAGACTTTGATTATCCGCTAGGCTTTGTAGTCGGCCTGATTGACATCACCCTTCGTCTACAGACACTCAGCGTACTTGCAGTACAGCAGATTATTTTTTAATAATGCAAATTTAAAAGATAATACATTACAGTGTACTAACTTGTAAATTGTATACCACTGAACGTGAAATACTAATTAGTTGATAGAGAAAAAAAAAAAAAAAATGTGCGTGTAATTTTAATTTAATTTCTGACACACTTTTTACGACTTTGACGTCGCATTTACGGCTGTAAGAGCTATTACGACGTTTCCCGGCAATTCAGGCTACAATAGACATGGGTAGAGTGTCTCTTCTTGTTTTGCTCGATCTTTCGGCAGCTTGTGATATCTTCGATTACAAAGTACTTCTCGAGCACCTCTCATCTCGCCTGGGCATCACTGGCACTGCTCTGCAGCGGTTCAGGTCCTATCTCAGTGAGAGACTCCAGAGTATTGACGTGAAAGGACAAAGATCATCTGAAGTACTTCTAAAATATGGAATACTTCAGGGCTCTGTGCTAGGCATGGTCCTTTTCACCGTTTGTACTCTTCCGCTAGCTGATCTGATTACCAAGCGCAATCTAGGCTTTCACTTCTATGCGGATAACACTCAGTTGTACCTTTACTTTGAGCCCTCTCAGCCTTCGAGCACCTCAAATTCTTTCAACTTAGTTGCTGCATGCATTGATGACATCCGCACATGGATGGCAGCAAATTTTCTAAACCTAAACGATGATAAAACTAACTTACTAGTTATGGGCAAACCCAGTGTGATTCAGAAATTTGAAAGGCTGACTTTCAAAATTGGCTCTGCCAGCATATCTTCAGTTGAATCAGCTCGAAATCTAGGTGTCATATTACAAAGCGACCTCTCGTTAGACGACCACATCAGCTCCACAGTCAAATCTGCCTATTTTCAGCTTCATAACATTGCTAAAAATCGGGCTTGTTTAGATAAGGATTCCACGTCCAAGTTGGTTCATGCATTCGTGACATCCCGACTCGACTTCTGCCACTCACTGCTTACTGGCCTACCAGCATGTGCGATCAGGCGATTGCAGCTGGTGCAAAACTCTGCAGCTAGGCTTGTCTGTCGTGAGCGTCTCAGTTGCAACATTACTCCACTTCTCGCCGACCTGCACTGGCTACCAGTCAAACAACGGATTGACTTCAAGGTTTTGTCGCTCACTTTTAGGTCCCTTCATTCTACGGCTCCAGCCTATCTCTCCGACATACTCCCACATCAGGCCAAGCATCATACCACCCGCATTTCGGAATCCAAAAGTCTAGAAATACCTCATACATACCTCTAATCCTTTGGAGACCGGGCATTATGTTCGTACGCTCCCAAAGCCAGATACTCCCTCCCGACCTGTGTAAGAACATCCCCTGACCAGACCACAATTAAAAGAAACTTATTTACACACCTATTTAGGACAGCATTTAGTGGGTGCCCGTGATTCGTCCTTGATGTGCTCATGCGTGCTGACACTGTGCATGCTGCTACTAACCACATTTGCATGCTGACACTGTGCATGTCACCCCTAACCTTATTATTTTTTTTGTTTGTTTTTCAAGCATGATTTTACTTACTATTCTATTGCCTATCACTTTGCAACAAATGGTAAGCGCCTAGAAAGAGATTAAGTTCTCTGGGGGCGCTCTATCAAGGGCAATATTATAATAGCTCGCCGCCCCCTTCTGGTACTGCAGCTAAGTTTAGATAGCGATCGGTGACTTGGTGTTGGTTACCGCTTACCATTGATTGATGCAGGTACGTTTACAAGATGGGGGCTTCAGGAGAATTTAAGAGGCCGACTGGCACGCCACCCACCCAGCGGATTAGGCTGCAGGAATGGGCATCGGTCAGTCGCTGGGACAGAAAAGCAGGGTCGCCCAACAATATCGACTTTTGCACAGTTGGCTGCCTCCTTCAACATGAAGGCCCAGACACACGAACCCTCGGCTCCATCGCCCATAGAGACGACGAAGCTACGTCTCGCTGATACTGCACGCTCGGATCGCTAGATTGCTCACTTCTAAGAACGTCATTACATCTTAAACTGATCGAAGTGCTCTCATACCCACCAAGGAGCGGGAAATTGGCCTGCGTGCGATCGTCGATTAAACGCCGATAGACGTGTTAACTATTAGGAAAAAACGCAATTTAATCCTGCAGATCTTTTCAATCGCACCGCTCAGCTAGCCGACCCTAGGGCTTCGTGAAACTAGCGTCTACAAGCAAGCACTTCGGATTGCAAGGAAGTGCACGGACCGGCGAACTGGAAATCAATCGCACACGTTTTAGAGACCACAAGCTGATGTAGCCGTTCTTCGCGGGAACAAGCCAGTTGTCACATGCTTAGGTCGCCGCTTCTAGCCTGAATCGCGAGATTGCGATGAGTGCCACACGAATTAGTTTGTGTGGGATGATTAGCTCCGCTCCAGGGCGTTCTACTTACCTCGGTATTCGCAGGCTGGTGCATCGGCTTTAACGTTGCTCCATGCACACCTCAATTAGCTGTGAATGACGACAGAGACAAGGAATTGAGTGTCATCGCTTTTAGTGCTGGAATTTTTATGGGCGGCTGGTTGCAGTGGAGCACGACGACCGTGACTGACCACGGACAAATCAAGAGGAAAGAGGTAGAGAGAGACAGAGCAGAGTGAGAGAAAGAGGGAGGAAGAGATAGAACGATAAAGCCGAGCAAATCAGACCATACCGGGGAGTGGAGAGAGAGATACAGAGAGGCGGCGAGAGACAAAAAGAGAGAGGGAGAGAGAAAAAAACGAGATCGAACCGGAGAATACGAACTAGTGGAGAAAGCATAGATTGGGGCTTTTCTCAGATCTTCGCGGTTACTTGAATATCGCAACCAAGTGTCGCTTGACTGATGTAGCGATTTTGTGGCGGTCGATGACTGCATGGCTGCGGCTGCGGCTGCCTGAGGTAGGCGATGCTTTCTCCTAACAATAGCTTATTCAGCCTTGTGTTGGGGAGTTCTAGACAATGCTGCAGCGGACCTCAGTTTTTCAGCTTGCTGCTTTACAAGTAGGCAGACAGCAACGCCTTTACCTACTAGTAACAATAATATTAATAATAATCATAGTAATACATTTTATACGACCCTCCGAGAACTGATACTTGTTCCAGGTACTTTACTGAGGCAATAGGGAAAGCATCAAATGACAAGGAAAGCAGCAAATGATTTACCATAGCACCCGCAGGCATCCGACGCAGTATGGGCGGGATCATTTACTCGAAAGAAAAAACTCAAAAAACCATCGGATGCTTCAATAAATAGCAGTTTGTAGCTCCTTTTTAAGTGTGGCGTCAGTCAGCAGCATACCACTTGGTCGTCATGTAGAGGTCTGATAGCCACAAATAGTTCTCAAGGCGAGCTCAGTGGCCCGTGAGTACAACCTCAAAGAGCTCTCGGGTCACTGTGGAAGACGCTGTTGTATTATGTAGCTACAGAGAAACTTATGACTCGAACGGGGACAATTGCACCAAATCGGCGCCGTACAAGCTGTACTTGATACGACCTCGAGACAGTTGTTACGCATGTGGTGCTAAGCTGAGGCGGCTGCTTTGCACGGCCTGATGCCTAGGTCGAGGGTTCGAATCCTGTAGAGGAGCGTTTATCCATTGCACCTGCAAGCATCATTGACTGATGTAAAGTCTGCATGCAAAAAGTGGCTGGTCAATCAGCTCGTTATTTGACTATTACCCCGTCCGGATATAACTGGGCCACAAACGCAGCTCTCATTAAGGACGGTAAAAGCCTCCTCCCATGCCCGATGAATTCTGTGCAATACTGTCGCCGAAGTCTTGACTCGTGGCTAGCCAATGATACGGTGCAGTAAGCGTTAACTCATCACAAAGCAGCATGATGCATGCAGGGTTGCCGTTTCCTTGCGTTTGAATACATTTTACAAAATCACCGCCTGATGATTGATTAACGATTGGAAGTACGGTCCGTGGGCCTATGGGTAAAATCAAATTGAAACCCAGTGCATAGCGTCATGACTCAAATCTCCTAGCCTACCACAGGGGTCACGCTTTTTTTACGGCCTAGGCCAAAAACAGTCGCACGTTGGCAGTATCGGATATAAGAACTACGAGCCACAATCCCGGTCGCGTTGCCAGCGGCGCCGTATTTTAATCGAGAGCAATAAGACCGGTAGCCGGCGACTACAAACCGTGGCTCAAACAAGCACGAGCCCTGAACAAAATTGCGCCTCGATCGATATAAGCCTCGACCTCGGCAAAGGCTCAATCGGTATCGAGGTTCAACCGGTATCAAGGTTCGACCAGGAACGAGGCAGTAAAGAGAACAAGGTTCGACCGCGACCGTAGCTTGACCGAAACCGAGGCTCGACCAAGACCGACTTTGACCGAGACCGAGGCTCGACCAAAACTGAGGCTCGACCGAGACCGAGGCTCGACCGAGACCGAGGCTTAACCGAGGCGAAGGTTCGACCGACCCGAGGCTCGACTCGACCGAGACCGAGGCTCGACCGAGACCGACCGAGGACCGAGGCTCGACCGAGACCGAGGCTCGACCGAGACCGAGGCTCGACCGAGACCGAGGCTCGACCGAGACCGAGGCTCGACCGAGACCGAGGCTCGACCGAGACCGAGGCTCGACCGAGACCGAGGCTCGACCGAGACCGAGGCTCGACCGAGACCGAACTCCGACCGAGTCCGAGGCTCGACAGACGAGACGAGGCTCGACCGAGACCGAGGCTCGAGACCGAGGCTCGACCGAGACCGAGGCTCGACCGAGACCGAGGCTCGACCGAGACCGAGGCTCGACCGAGACCGAGGCTCGACCGAGACCGAGGCTCGAAAGGGACCGAGGCTCTACAGGGACCGAGGCGCGACCGAGACCGAGACGAGGCTCGACCGAGACCGAGGCTCGACCGAGACCGAGGCTCGACCGAGACCGAGGCTCGACCGAGACCGAGGCTCGACCGAGACCGAGGCTCGACCGAGACCGAGGCTCGACCGAGACCGAGGCTCGACCGAGACCGAGGCTCGACCGACCCGAGGCTCGACCGAGACCGAGGCTCGACCGAGACCGAGGCTCGACCGAGACCGAGGCTCGACCGAGACCGAGGCTCGACCGAGACCGAGGCTCGACCGAGACCGAGGCTCGACCGAGACCGAGGCTCGACCGAGACCGAGGCTCGACCGAGGCTCGACCGAGACCGAGGCTCGACCGAGACCGAGGCTCGACCGAGACCGAGGCTCGACCGAGACCGAGGTTCGACCGAGACCGAGGCTCGACTGAGACCGAGGCTCGACCGAAACCGAGGCTCGACCGAGACCGAGGCTCGACCGAGACCGAGGCTCGACCGAGACCGAGGCTCGACCGAGACCGAGGTACGACCGAGACCGAGGCTCGACCGAGACCGAGGCTCGACCGAGACCGAGGCTCGACCGAGACCGAGGCTCGACCGAGACCGAGGCTCGACCGCGACCGAGGCTCGACCGCGACCGAGGCTCGACCGAGACCGAGGCTCGACCGAGACCGAGGCTCGACCGAGACCGAGGCTCGACCGAGACCGAGGCTCGACCGAGACGAGGCTCGACCGAGACCGAGGCACGACCGAGACCGAGGCTCGACCGAGACCGAGGCTCGACCGAGACCGAGGCTCGACCGAGACCGAGGCTCGACCGAGACCGAGGCTCGACCGAGACCGAGGCTCGACCGAGACCGAGGCTCGACCGAGACCGAGGCTCGACCGAGACCGAGGCTCGACCGAGACCGAGGCTCGACCGACCGAGACCGAGGCTCGACCGAGAGGCTCGACCCGAGACCGAGACCGAGACCGCGACCGAGGCTCGACCGACCGAGGCTCGACCGAGACCGAGGCTCGACCGAGACCGAGGCTCGACCGAGACCGAGGCTCGACCGAAACCGAGGCTCGACCGAGACCGAGGCTCGACCGAGACCGAGGCTCGACCGAGACCGAGGCTCGACCGAGACCGAGGCTCGACCGAGACCGAGGCTCGACCGAGACCGAGGCTCGACCGAGACCGAGGCTCGACCGCGACCGAGGCTCGACCGAGACCGAGGCTCGACCGAGACCGAGGCTCGACCGAGACCGAGGCTCGACCGAGACCGAGGCTCGACCGAGACCGAGGCTCGACAGGGACCGAGGCTCTACAGGGACCGAGGCTCGACAGGGACCGTGGCTCGATCGAGACCGAGGCTCGATCGAGACCGAGACTCGATCGAGACCGAGGCTCGATCGAGACCGATGCTCGATCGAGACCGAGGCCTAACAGGAAGAGATACCCGACCAAGATACCCGACCAAGTGAGTGGTTCAAGCAAGTCAGACGATAAACCACGACCAAGGGTCAACAAACTACGACGCACAGCAGACACAGAGCTCGTGACTTTACTAAGGCTCGACCGTGCCCCAAACTTAACCATGACTAACGCTCGAATGTGACCAACGCTCGACCGTGACCTAGGTTCAAATATATTTGAGGCCCGCTGACACTGACGCTCAACCTAAACCGTGGCTCGAAAAAGACAGAGAACTGTCAATAAGCGAGGCTCGATCGAGACCGAGGCTTGACGGCGACTGGGTGCTCTAATGTGACGGAGGTTCGACCGAGACAAATGCATGACCCTGACTGGGGCTAGCTTGCGACGCGCGGCATTTCAAAAATGTGGTTAGACTAGGATCGGCACCATGCATGCTGTACTTGATACGACCTCGAGACAGTTGTTACGCATGTGATGCTAAGCTGAGGCCGCTGCTTTGCACGGCCTGATGCCTAGGTCGAGGGTTCGAATCCTGTAGAGGAGAGTTTATCCATTGCACCTGCAAGCATCATTGACTGACGTAAAGTCCGCATGCAAAAGTGGCTGGTCAATGATACGGTTCAGTAAGCGTTAACTCATCAGAAAGCAGCATGATGCATGCTGGGTTGCCGTTTCCTTGCGTTTGAATACATTTTTCAAAATCACCGCCTGATGATTGAAAAACGATGGGAAGTACTGTCCGTAGCCTATAGGTAAAATCAAATTAAAACCCAGTGCATAGCGTCATGACTAAAATCTCCTAGCCTACCACAGGGGTCACGCTTTTTTTACGGCCTAGGCCAAAAACAGTCGCACGTTTGCAGTATCGGATATAAGAACTACGTGCCACAATCCTGGCTGCGTTTCCAGCAGCGCCGTATTTTAATTGAGAGCAAGAAGCCCGGTAGCCGGCGACTACAAACCGAGGCTCAAACGAGAACGAGCCGTAAACAAAATCGCGGCTCGATCGATATAAGCCTCGACCTCGGCAAAGGCTCAATCGGTATCGAGGTTCAACCGGTATCAAGGTTCGACCAGGAACGAGGCATGACCGAGAGCAAGGCTCGACCGCGACTGCAGCTTGGCCGAAACCGAGGCTCGAACAAGACCGACTTTGACCGAGACCGAGGCTCGACCTAAACTAAGGCTCGACCGAGAGCGAGGTTCGACCGCGACCGAGCCTTAACCAAGGCGAAGGTTCGACCGGGACCGAGGCTCTACCTAGACCGAGGCTCTACCGAGACCGAGGCTCGACCGAGACCGAGGCTCGACCGAGACCGAGGCTCGACCGAGACCGAGGCTCGACCGAGACCGAGGCTCGACCGAGACCGAGGCTCGACCGAGACCGAGGCTCGACCGAGACCGAGAGCTCGACCGAGACCGAGGCTCGACCGAGACCGAGGCTCGACCGAGACCGAGGCTCGACCGAGACCGAGGCTCGACCGAGACCGAGGCTCGACCGAGGACTCGACGACCGAGGCTCTACCAAGACCGAGCTCGACCGAGACCGAGGCTCGAGGACCGAGACCGAGGCTCGACAGACCGAGGCTCGACCGAGACTCGACCGAGACCGAGGCTCGACCGAGACCGAGGCTCGACCGAGACCGAGGCTCGACCGAGACCGAGGCTCGACCGAGACCGAGGCTCGACCGAGACCGAGACTTGACCAAGAGCGAGGTTCAACCGAGACCGAGGCTTAACCCGACCGAGAAGACTCGACTGTGACCGAGGCTCGACCTAGACTCGACCGAGACCGTGGCTCGACCGAGACCGAGCTCCGACCGAGACCGAGGCTCGACCGAGACCGAGGCTCGACCGAGACCGAGGCTCGACCGAGACCGAGGCTCGACCGAGACCGAGGCTCGACCGAGACCGAGGCTCGACCGAGACCGAGGCTCGACCGAGTCCGAGGCTCGACAGGGACCGAGGCTCTACAGGGACCGAGGCTCGACCGAGACCGAGGCACGACCATGACCGATGCTCGATCGAGACCGAGACTCGATCGAGACCGAGGCTCGATCGAGACCGAGGCTCGACCGAAACCGAGGCCTAACAGGAAGAGATACCCGACCAAGTGAGTGGTTCACGCATGTCAGACGCTAAACCACGACCAAGGGTCAACAAATTACGACGCACGGCAGACACAGAGCTCGTGACTTTACTAAGGCTCGACCGTGCCCCAAACTTAACCATGACTAACGCTCGAATGTGACCAACGCTCGACCGTGACCTAGATTCAAATATATTTGAGGCCCGCTGACACTGACGCTCAACCTAAACCGTGGCTCAAAAAAGACAGAGGACTGTCAATAAGCGAGGCTCGATCGATACCGAGGCTTGACGGCGACTGGGTGCTCTAATGTGACGGAGGTTCGACCGAGACAAATGCATGACCCTGACTGGGGCTAGCTTGCGACGCGCGGCATTTCAAAAATGTGGTTAGACTCCAATATCCTGCGGCTCAATTATAGGGTACCGGCACCTACCAGCAGTCGTGGGGGCGCTGCAAATTTTCTGCAGACGCAGCAGCTTTCAAGCGACGTGTAATGTTTGGTGCCGCGGGAGAGCCCTAGCTGCTTGCTAATCAGACTTTGATTCTCCGCTAGGCTTTGTAGTCGGCCTGAATGACATCACCCTTCGTCTACAGACACTCAGCATACTTGCAGTACAGCAGATTATTTTTTAATAATGCAAATTTAAAAGATAATACATTACAGTGTACTAACTTGTAAATTGTATACCACTGAACGTGAAATACTAATTAGTTGATAGAGAACTTCTTAATAAAAATTGTGCGTGTAATTTTAATTTAATTTCTGACACACTTTTTACGACTTTGACTTCGCGTTTACGGCTGTAAGAGCTATTACGACGTTTCCCGGCAATTTAGGCTACAATAGACATGGGTAGAGTGTCTCTTCTTGTTTTGCTCGATCTTTCGGCAGCTTTTGATATCTTCGATTACAAAGTACTTCTCGAGCACCTCTCATCTCGCCTGGGCATCACTGGCACTGCTCTGCAGCGGTTCAGGTCCTATCTCAGTGGGAGACTCCAGAGTATTGACGTGAATGGACAAAGATCATCTGAAGTACTTCTAAAATATGGAATACTTTAGGGCTCTGTGCTAGTCACAGTCCTTTTCACCGTTTGTACTCTTCCGCTTGCTGATGTGATTGCCAAGCGCAATCTAGGCTTTCACTTCTATGCGGATAACACTCAGTTGTACCTTTACTTTGAGCCCTCTCAGCCTTCGAGCACCTCAAATTCTTTCAACTTAGTTGCTGCATGCATTGATGACATCCGCACATGGATGGCAGCAAATTTTCTAAACCTAAACGATGATAAAACTAACTTACTAGTTATGGGCAAACCCAGTGTGATTCAGAAATTGGAAAGGCTGACTTTCAAAATTAGCTCTGCCAGCATATCTTCAGTTGAATCAGCTCGAAATCTAGGTGTCATATTCCAAAGCGACCTCTCGTTAGACGACCACATCAGCTCCACAGTCAAATCTGCCTATTTTCAGCTTCATAAAATTGCTAAAATTCGGGCTTGTTAAGATAAGGATACCACGTCCAAGTTGGTTCATGCATTCGTGACATCCCGACTCGACTTCTGCAGCTCACTGCTTACTGGCCTACCAGCATGTGCGATCAGGCGATTGCAGCTGGTGCAAAACTCTGCAGCTAGGCTTGTCTGTCGTGAGCGTCTCAGTTGCAACATTACTCCACTTCTCGCCGACCTGCACTGGCTACCAGTCAAACAACGGATTGACTTCAAGGTTTTGTCGCTCACTTTTAGGTCCCTTCATTCTACGGCTCCAGCCTATCTCTCCGACATACTCCCACATCAGGCTAAGCATCAGACCACCAGCTTTTCGGAATCCAAAAGTCTAGAAAAACCTCATACATACCTCTAATCCTTTGGCGACCGGGCATTTTTTTCGTAGGCTCCGAAAGCCAGATACTCCCTCCCGACCTGTGTAAGAACATCCCCTGACCTGACCACATTTAAAAGAAACTTAATTACACACCTATTTAGGACAGCATTTAGTGGGTGCCTGTGATTCGTCCTTGATGTGCTTATGCGTGCTGACACTACATGCTGCCACTAACCACATTTGCATGCTGACACTGTGCATGTCACCCCTAACCTTATTATTCATTTTGTTTGTTTTTTAAGCATGATTTTACTTACTATTCTATTGCCTATCACTTTGCAACAAATGGTAAGCGCCTAAAAAGAGATTAAGTTCTCTGAGGGCGCTCTATCAAGTGCAATATTATAATAGCTCGCCGGCCCCTTCTGGTACTGCAGCTAAGTTTAGATAGCGATCGGTGACTTGGTGGTGGTTACCGCTTACCATTGATTGATGCAGGTACGTTTACAAGATGGGGGCTTCAGGAGAATTTGGGAGGCCGACTGGCACGCCACCCACCCGGCGGATTAGGCCGCAGGAATGGGCGTCGGTCTGTCGCCGGGACAAAAAAGCAGGGTCGCCCAACAATATCGACTTTTGCACAGTTGGCTGCCTCCTTCAACATGAAGGCCCAGACACACGAACCCTCGGCTCCATCGCCCATAGAGACGACGAAGCTACGTCTCGCTGATACTGCACGCTCGGATCGCTAGATTGCTCACTTCTAAGAACGTCATTACATCTTAAACTGATCGAAGTGCTCTCATACCCACCAACGAGCGGGAAATTGGCCTGCGTGCGATCGTCGATTAAACGCCGATAGACGTGTTAACTATTAGGAAAAAACGCAATTTAATCCTGCAGATCTTTTCAATCGCACCGCTCAGCTAGCCGACCCTAGGGCTTCGTGAAACTAGCGTCTACAAGCAAGCACTTCGGATTGCAAGGAAGTGCACGGACCGGCGAACTGGAAATCAATCGCACACGTTTTAGAGACCACAAGCTGATGTAGCCGTTCTTCGCGGGAACAAGCCAGTTGTCACATGCTTAGGTCGCCGCTTCTAGCCTGAATCGCGAGATTGCGATGAGTGCCACACGAATTAGTTTGTGTGGGATGATTAGCTCCGCTCCAGGGCGTTCTACTTACCTCGGTATTCGCAGGCTGGTGCATCGGCTTTAACGTTGCTCCATGCACACCTCAATTAGCTGTGAATGACGACAGAGACAAGGAATTGAGTGTCATCGCTTTTAGTGCTGGAATTTTTATGGGCGGCTGGTTGCAGTGGAGCACGACGACCGTGACTGACCACGGACAAATCAAGAGGAAAGAGGTAGAGAGAGACAGAGCAGAGTGAGAGAAAGAGGGAGGAAGAGATAGAACGATAAAGCCGAGCAAATCAGACCATACCGGGGAGTGGAGAGAGAGATACAGAGAGGCGGCGAGAGACAAACAGAGAGAGGGAGAGAGAAAAAGAACGAGATCGAACCGGAGAATACGAACTAGTAGAGAAAGCATAGATTGGGGCTTTTCTCAGATCTTCGCGGTTACTTGAATATCGCAACCAAGTGTCGCTTGACTGATGTAGCGATTTTGTGGCGGTCGATGACTGCATGGCTGCGGCTGCGGCTGCCTGAGGTAGGCGATGCTTTCTCCTAAAAGTAGCTTATTCAGCCTTGTGTTGGGGAGTTCTAGACAATGTTGCAGCGGACCTCAGTTTTTCAGCTTGCTGCTTTACAAGTAGGCAGACAGCAACGCCTTTACCTACTAGTAACAATAATATTAATAATAATCATAGTAATACATTGTATACGACCCTCCGAGAACTGATACTTGTTCCAGGTACTTTACTGAGGCAATAGGGAAAGCATCAAATGACAAGGAAAGCAGCAAATGATTTACCATAGCACCCGCAGGCATCCGACGCAGTATAGGCGGGCACATTTACTCAAAAGAAAAAACTCAAAAAACCATCGGATGCTTCAATAAATAGCAGTTTGTAGCTCCTTTTTAAGTGTGGCGTCAGTCAGCAGCATACCACTTGGTCGTCATGTAGAGGTCTGATAGCCACAAATAGTTCTCAAGGCGAGCTCAGTGGCCCGTGAGTACAACCTCAAAGAGCTCTCGGGTCACTGTGGAAGACGCTGTTGTATTATGTAGCTACAGAGAAACTTATGACTCGAACGGAGACAATTGCACCAAATCGGCACCATACAAGCTGTACTTGATACGACCTCGAGACAGTTGTTACGCATGTGGTGCTAAGCTGAGGCGGCTGCTTTGCACGGCCTGATGCCTAGGTCGAGGGTTCGAATCCTGTAGAGGAGCGTTTATCCATTGCACCCGCAAGCATCATTGACTGACGTAAAGTCTGCATGCAAAAGTGGCTGGTCAATCAGCTCGTTATTTGACTATTACCCCGTCCGGATATAACTGGGCCACAAACGCAGCTCTCATTAAGGACGGTAAAAGTCTCCTCCCATGCCCGATGAATTCTGTGCAATACTGTCGCCGAAGTCTTGACTCGTGGCTAGCCAATGATACGGTTCAGTAAGCGTTAACTCATCAGAAAGCAGCATGATACATGCAGGGTTGCCGTTTCCTTGCGTTTGAATACATTTTACAAAATCACCGCCTGATGATTGATTAACGATTGGAAGTACGGTCCGTGGGCCTATGGTAAAAATCAAATTAAAACCCAGTGCATAGCGTCATGACTCAAATCTCCTAGCCTACCACAGGGGTCACGCTTTTTTTTACGGCCTAGGCCAAAAACAGTCGCACGTTGGCAGTATCGGATATAAGAACTACGAGCCACAATCCCGGTCGCGTTGCCAGCGGCGCCGTATTTTAATTGAGAGCAATAAGCCCGGTAGCCGGCGACTACAAACCGAGGCTCAAACAAGAACGAGCCCTGAACAAAATTGCGCCTCGATCGATATAAGCCTCGACCTCGGCAAAGGCTCAATCGGTATCGAGGTTCAACCGGTATCAAGGTTCGACCAGGAACGAGGCAGGACCGAGAGCAAGGCTCGACCGCGACCGTAGCTTGACCGAAACCGAGGCTCGACCAAGACCGACTTTGACCGAGACCGAGGCTCGACCAAAACTGAGGCTCGACCGAGAGCGAGGTTCAACCGAGACCGAGGCTTAACCGAGGCGAAGGTTCGACCGGGACCGAGGCTCGACCGAGACCGAGGCTCGACCGAGACCGAGGCTCGACCGAGACCGAGACCGAGGCTCGACCAGGCTCGACCGAGGCTCGACCGAGAGCGAGGTTCCGACCGAGACCGAGGCTCGACCGAGACCGAGGTTCGACCGAGACCGAGGCTCGACCGAGACCGAGGCTCGACCGAGACCGAGGCTCGACCGAGACCGAGGCTCGACCGAGACCGAGGCTCGACCGAGACCGAGGCTTGACCGATATTGAGGCTTGACCGAGACCAAGGCTCGACAGTGACCGAGGCTCGACCTAGACTCGACCGAGACCGTGGCTCGACCGAGACCGAGGCTCGACCGAGACCGAGGCTCGACCGAGACCGAGCGAGGCTCGACCGAGACCGAGGCTCGACCGAGACCGAGGCTCGACCGAGACCGAGGCTCGACCGAGACCGAGGCTCGAGGCTCGACCGAGACCGAGGCTCGACCGAGACCGAGGCTCGACCGAGACCGAGGCTCGACCGAGACCGAGGCCCGAGACCGACCGACCGAGACCGAGGCTCGAGACCGAGAGACCGAGGCTCGACCGAGACCGAGGCTCGACCGAGACGAGAGGCTCGACCGAGGCTCGACCGAGGCTCGACCGAGACGACGACCGAGTCCGAGGCTCGACCGAGACCGAGGCTCGACCGAGACCGAGGCTCGAGACCGAGGCTCGACCGAGGCCGAGGCTCGACCGAGACCGAGGCTCGACCGAGACCGAGGCTCGACCGAGACCGAGGCTCGACCGAGACCGAGGCTCGACCGAGACCGAGGCTCGACCGAGACCGAGGCTCGACCGAGACCGAGGCTCGACCGAGACCGAGAGCTCGACCGAGACCGAGGCTCAACCGCGACCGAGGCTCGACCGAGACCGAGGCTCCGACCGAGACCGAGGCTCGACCGAGACCGAGGCTCGACCGAGACCGAGGCTCGACCAGGACCGAGGCTCGACCGAGACCGAGGCTAGACCGAGACCGAGGCTCGACCGAGACCGAGGCTCGACCGAGACCGAGGCTCGACCGAGACCGAGGCTCGACCGAGACCGAGGCTCGACCGAGACCGAGGCTCGACCGAGACCGAGGCTCGACCGAGACCGACCGACCGAGGCTCGACCGAGACCGAGGCTCGACCGAGACCGAGGCTCGACCGAGACCGAGGCTCGACCGACACCGAGGCTCGACCGAGACCGAGGCTCGACCGAGTCCCAGGCTCGAAAGGGACCGAGGCTCTACAGGGACCGAGGCTCGACCGAGACCGAGGCACGACCATGACCGATGCTCGATCGAGACCGAGGCTCGATCGAAACTGAGGCTCGATCGAGACCGATGCTCGATCAAGACCGATGCTCGATCGAGACCGAGGCCTAACAGGAAGAGATACCCGACCAAGTGAGTGGTTCACGCAAGTCAGACGCTAAACCACGACCAAGGGTCAACAAACTACGACGCACGGCAGACACAGAGCTCGTGACTTTACTAAGGCTCGACCGTGCCCCAAACTTAACCATGACTAACGCTCGAATGTGACCTACGCTCGACCGTGACCTAGGTTCAAATATATCTGAGGCCCGCTGACACTGACGCTCAACCTAAACCGTGGCTCGAAAAAGACAGAGGACTGTCAATAAGCGAGGCTCGATCGAGACCGAGGCTTGACGGCGACTGGGTGCTCTAATGTGACGGAGGTTCGACCGAGACAAATGCATGACCCTGACTGGGGCTAGCTTGCGACGCGCGGCATTTCTAAAATGTGGTTAGACTCCAATATCCTGCGGCTCAATTGTAGGGTACCGGCACCTACCAGCAGTCGTGGGGGCGCTGCAAATTTTCTGCAGACGCAGCAGCTTTTAAGCGACGTGTGATGGTTGGTGCCGCGGGAGCGCCCTAGCTGCTTGCTAATCCGACTTTGATTATCCGCTAGGCTTTGTAGTCGGCCTGATTGACATCACCCTTCGTCTACAGACACTCAGCGTACTTGCAGTACAGCAGATTATTTTTTAATAATGCAAATTTTAAAGATAATACATTACAGTGTACTAACCTGTAAATTGTATACCACTGAACGTGAAATACTAATTAGTTGATAGAGAACTTCCTAATAAAAATTGTGCGTGTAATTTTAATTTAATTTCTGACACACTTATTACGACTTTGACGTCGCATTTACGGCTGTAAGAGCTATTACGACGTTTCCCGGCAATTCAGGCTACAATAGACATGGGTCGAGTGTCTCTTCTTGTTTTGCTCGATCTTTCGGCAGCTTTTGATATCTTCGATCACAAAGTACTTCTCGAGCATCTCCCATCTCGCCTGGGCATCACTGGCACTGCTCTGCAGCGGTTCAGGTCCTATCTCAGTGGGAGACGCCAGAGTATTGACGGGAATGGACAAATATCATCTGAAGTACTTCTAAAATATGGAATATTTCAGGGCTCTGTGCTAGGCACGGTCCTTTTCACCGTTTGTACTCTTCCGCTTGCTGATGTGATTGCCAAGCCCAATCTAGCCTTTCACTTCTATGTGGATAACACTCAGTTGTACCTTTACTTTGAGCCCTCTCAGCCTTCGAGCGCCTCAAATTCTTTCAACTTAGTTGCTGCATGCATTGATGACATCCGCACATGGATGGCAGCAAATTTTCTAAACCTAAACGATGATAAAACTAACTTACTAGTTATGGGCAAACCCACTGTGATTCAGAAATTGGAACGGCTGACTTTCAAAATTGGCTCTGCCAGCATATCTTCAGTTGAATCAGCTCGAAATCTAGGTGTCATATTACAAAGCGACCTCTCGTTAGACGACCACATCAGCTCCACAGTCAAATCTGCCTATTTTCAGCTTCATAACATTGCTAAAAATCGGGCTTGTTTAGATAAGGATTCCACGTCCAAGTTGGTTCATGCATTCGTGACATCCCGACTCGACTTCTGCCACTCACTGCTTACTGGCCTACCAGCATATGCGATCAGGCGATTGCAGCTGGTGCAAAACTCTGCAGCTAGGCTTGTCTGTCGTGAGCGTCTCAGTTGCAACATTACTCCACTTCTCGCCGACCTGCACTGGCTACCAGTCAAACAACGGATTGACTTCAAGGTTTTGTCGCTCACTTTTAGGTCCCTTCATTCTACGGCTCCAGCCTATCTCTCCGACATACTCCCACATCAGGCCAAGCATCAGACCACCCGCTTTTCGGAATCCAAAAGTCTAGAAATACCTCATACATACCTCTAATCCTTTGGCGACCGGGCATTTAGTTCGTACGCTCCTAAAGCCAGATACTCCCTCCCGACCTGTGTAAGAACATCCCCAGACCTGACCACATTTAAAAGAAACTTAATTACACACCTATTTAGGACAGCATTTAGTAGGTGCCTGTGGTTCTTCCTTGATGTGCTCATGCGTGCTAACACTGTGCATGCTGCCACTAACCACATTTACATGCTGACGCTGTGCATGTCACCCCTAACCTCATTATTCATTTCGTTTGTTTTTCAAGCATGATTGTACTTACTATTCTATTGCCTATCACTTTGCAAGAAATAGTAAGCGCATAGAAAGAGATTAAGTTCTCTGAGGGCGCTCCATCAAGTGCAATATTATAATAGCTCGCCGCGCCCTTCTGGTACTGAAGCTAAGTTTAGATAGCGATCGGTGACTTGGTGGTGGTTACTGCTTACCATTGATTGATGCAGGTACGTTTACAAGATTGGGGCTTCAGGAGAATTTGGGAGGCCGACTGGCACGCCACCCACCCGGCGGATTAGGCCGCAGGAATGGGCGTCGGTCTGTCGCCTGGACAGACCAGCAGGGTCGCCCAACAATATCGACTTTTGCACAGTTGGCTGCCTCCTTCAACATGAAGGCCCAGACACACGAACCCTCGGCTCCGTCGCCCATAGAGACGACGATGCTACGTCTCGCTGATACTGCACGCTTGGATGGCTAGATTGCTCACTTCTAAGAACGTCATTACATCTTAAACTGATCGAAGTGCTCTCGAGCCCACCAACGAGCGGGAAAATGGCCTGCGTGCGATCGTCGATTAAACGCCGATAGACGTGTTCACTATTAGCAAAAAACACAATTTAATCCTGCAGATCTTTCCAATCGCACCGCTCAGCTAGCCGACCCTAGGGCTCCGTGAAACTAGCGTCTACAAGCAAGCACTTCGGATGGCAAGGAAGTGCACGGACCGGCGAACTGGAAATCAATCGCACACGTATTAGAGACCACAAGCTGATGTAGCCGTTCTTCGCGGGAACAAACCAGTTGTCACATGCTTAGGTCGCCGCTTCTAGCCTGAATCGCGAGATTGCGATGAGTGCCACACGAATAAGTTTTCGTGGGATGATTAGCTCTGCTCCAGGGCGTTCTACTTACCTCGGTATTCGCAGGCTGGTGCATCGGCTTTAACGTAGCTCCACGGACACCTAAATTAGCTGTGAATGACGACAGAGACAAGGAATTGAGTGTCATCGCTTTTAGTGCTGGAATTTTTATGGGCGGCTGGTTGCAGTGGAGCACGACGACCGCGACTGACCACGGACAAATCAAGAGGACAGAGGTAGAGAGTGACAGAGCAGAGTGAGAGAAAGAGGGAGGAAGAGATAGAAAGATAAAGCCAAGCAAATCAGACCATACCGGGGAGAGGAGAGTGAGATACAGAGAGGCGGCGAGAGACAAAAAGAGAGAGGGAGAGAGAAAAAAACGAGATCGAACCGGAGAATACGAACTAGTGGAGAAAGCATAGATTGGGGCTTTTCTCAGATCCTCGCGGTTACTTGAATATCGCAACCAAGTGTCGCTTGACTGATGTAGCGATTTTGTGGCGGTCGATGACTGCATGGCTGCTGCTGCGGCTGCCTGAGGTAGGCGATGCTTTCCCTTAACAGTATTCAGCCTTGTGTTGGGGAGTTCTAGACAATGCTGCAGCGGACCTCAGTTTTTCAGCTTGCTGCTTTACAAGTAGGCAGACAGATACGCCTTTACCTACTAGTAACAATAATATTAATAATAATCATAGTAATACATTTTACACGACCCTCCGAGAACTGATACTTGTTCCAGGTACTTTACTGAGGCAATAGGGAAAGCATCAAATGACAAGGAAAGCAGCAAATGATTTACCATAGCACCCGCAGGCATCCGACGCAGTATGGGCGGGATCATTTACTCGAAAGAAAAAACTCAAAAAACCATCGGACGCTTCAATAATTGGCAGTTTGTAGCTCCTTTTAAAGTGTGGCGTCAGTCAGCAGCATACCACTTGGTCGTCATGTAGAGGTCTGATAGCCACAAATAGTTCTCAAGGCGAGCATAGCGGCCCGTGAGTACAACCTCAAAGAGCTCTCGGGTCACTGTGGAAGACGTTGTTGTATTATGTAGCTACAGAGAAACTTATGACTCGAACGGAGACAATTGCACCAAATCGGCGCCATACATGCTGTACTTGATACGACCTCGAGACAGTTGTTACGCATGTGGTGCTAAGCTGAGGCAGCTGCTTTGCACGGCCTGATGCCTAGGTCGAGGGTTCGAACCTGTAGAGGAGCGTTTATCCATTGCACCTGCAAGCATCATTGACTGGCGTAAAGTCTGCATGCAAAAGTGGCTGGTCAATCAGCTCGTTATTTGACTATTACCCCGTCCGGATATAACTGGGCCACAAACGCAGCTCTCATTAAGGACGGTAAAAGCCTCCTCCCATGCCCGATGAATTCTGTGCAATACTGTCGCCGAAGCCTTGACTCGTGGCTAGCCAATGATACGGTGCAGTAAGCGTTAACTCATCGCAAAGCAGCATGATGCATGCAGAGTTGCCGTTTCCTTGCGTTTGAATACATTTTACAAAATCACCGCCTGATGATTCATTAACGATTGGAAGTACGGTCCGTGAGCCTATGGGTAAAATCAAATTAAAACCCAGTGCATAGCGTCATGACTCAAATCTCCTAGCCTACCAACGGGGTCACGCTTTTTTTACGGCCTAGGCCGAAAACAGTCGCACGTTGGTGGTATCGGATATAAGAACTACGAGCCACAATCCCGGTCGCGTTGCCAGCGGCGCAGTATTTTAATTGAGAGCAATAAGCCCGGTAGCCGGCAACTACAAACCGAGGCTCAAACGAGAACGAGCCCTGAACAAAATTGCGCCTCGATCGATATAAGCCTCGACCTCGGCAAAGGCTCAATCGGTGTCGAGGTTCAACCGGTATCAAGGTTCGACCAGGAACGAGACATGACCGAGAGCAAGGCTCGACCGCGACCGTAGCTTGACCGAAACCGAGGCTCGACGAAGACCGACTTTGACCGAGACCGAGGCTCGACCAAAACTGAGGCTCGACCGAGAGCGAGGTTCAACCGAGACCGAGGCTTAACCAAGGCGAAGGTTCGACCGGGACCGAGGCTCTACCGAGACCGAGGCTCGACCGAGACCGAGGCTCGACCGAGACCGAGGCTCGACCGAGACCGAGGCTCGACCGAGACCGAGGCTCGACCGAGACCGAGGCTCGACCGAGACCGAGGCTCGACCGCGACCGAGGCTCGACCGAGACCGAGGCTCGACCGCGACCGAGGCTCGACCGAGACCGAACTCCGACCGAGTCCGAGGCTCGACAGAGACCGATGCTCGACCGAGAGCGAGGTTCAACCGAGACCGAGGCTTAACCGAGGCGAAGGTTCGACCGGGACCGAGGCTCGACCGAGACCGAGGCTCGACCTAGACCGAGCTCGACAGCCGAGGCGCCACCGAGACCGCGGCTCGACCGAGACCGAGGCTCGACACCGAGACCGAGGCTCGACAGAGACCGAGGCTCGACAGAGACCGAGGCTCGACAGAGACCGAGGCTCGACAGAGACCGAGGCTCGACAGAGGATCGAGGCTCGACCGAGACCGAGCTCCGACCGAGACCGAGGCTCGACCGAGACCGAGGCTCGACCGAGACCGAGGCTCGACCGAGACCGAGGCTCGACTGAGACCGAGGCTCGACCGCGACCGAGGCTCGACCGAGACCGAGGCTCGACCGAGACCGAGGCTCGACCGAGACCGAGGCTCGACCGAGACCGAGGCTCGACCGAGGCCGAGGCTCGACCGAGACCGAGGCTCGACAGAGACCGAGGCTCGACAGAGACCGAGGCTCGACCGAGACCGAGGCTCGACCGAGACCGAGGCTCGACAGAGACCGAGGCTCGACAGAGACCGAGGCTCGACCGAGACCGAGGCTCAACCGAGACCGAGACCCGAGGCTCGACCGAGACCGAGGCTCGACCGAGACCGAGGCTCGACCGAGACCGAGCTCCGACCGAGACCGAGGCTCGACAGAGACCGAGGCTCGACCGAGACCGAGGCTCGACAGAGACCGAGGCTCGACAGAGACCGAGGCTCGACCGAGACCGAGGCTCGACTCGAGGCTCGAGGACCGAGGCGACGAGACCGAGACGAGGCTCGACCGAGACCGAGGCTCGACAGAGACCGAGGCTCGACCGAGACCGAGGCTCGACCGAGACCGAGGCTCGACCGAGACCGAGGCTCGACCGAGACCGAGGCTCGACAGAGACCGAGGCTCTACCGAGACCGAGGCTCGACCGAGACCGAGGCTCGACCGAGACCGAGGCTCGACCGAGACCGAGGCTCGACCGAGACCGAGGCTCGACCGAGACCGAGGCTCGACCGACACCGAGGCTCGACCGAGACGACCGAGGCTCGACAGAGACCGAGGCTCGACAGAGACCGAGGCTCGACAGAGACCGAGGCTCGACAGAGACCGAGGCTCGACAGAGACCGAGGCTCGACAGAGACCGAGGCTCGACAGAGACCGAGGCTCTACAAGGACCGAGGCTCGACCGAGACCGGGGCCCGACCGAGACCGAGGCTTGACCGACACCGAGGCTCGACCGAGACCGAGGCTCGACAGAGACCGAGGCTCGACGGAGACCGACGGAGACCGAGGCTCGACCGAGACCGAGGCTCGACCGAGACCGAGGCTCGACCGAGACCGAGGCTCGACCGAGACCGAGGCTCGACAGAGACCGAGGCTCGACAGAGACCGAGGCTCGACAGAGACCGAGGCTCGACAAGGACCGAGGCTCGACCGAGACCGGGGCCCGACCGAGACCGAGACACCGAGGCTCGACCGAGACCGAGGCTCGACAGAGCCCGACCGGCCGAGCCTCGCCAGAGACCGAGGCTCGACCGAGACCGAGGCTCGACAGAGACCGAGGCTCGACAGAGACCGAGGCTCGAGACCGAGGCTCGACCGAGACCGAGGCTCGACCGAGACCGAGGCTCGACAGAGACCGAGGCTCTACAGGGACCGAGGCTCGACCGAGACCGAGGCTCGACCGGGACCGAGGCCGAGGCTCGACAGAGACCGAGGCTCGACCGAGACCGAGGCTCGACCGAGACCGAGGCTCGACGACAGAGACTCGACCTCGACGACAGAGACCGAGGCTCGACAGCTCGAGGCTCGACAGAGACCGAGGCTCGACAGAGACCGAGGCTCGACGACAGAGACCGAGGCTCGACAGAGACCGAGGCTCGACCGAGACCGAGGCTCGACAGAGACCGAGGCTCGACAGAGACCGAGGCTCGACAGAGACCGAGGCCGAGGCTCGACAGAGAGACCGAGGCTCGACAGAGACCGAGGCTCGACAGAGACCGAGACTCGACAGAGACCGACAGAGAGACCGAGGCTCGACGACCGAGGCTCGACCGAGACCGAGGCTCGACAGAGACCGAGGCTCGACAGGACCGAGGCTCGACAGAGACCGAGGCTCGACAGAGACCGAGGCTCGACAGAGACCGAGGCTCGAGACCGAGGCTCGACAGAGACCGAGGCTCGACAGAGACCGAGGCTCGACAGAGAGACCGAGGCTCGACAGAGACCGAGGCTCGACAGAGACCGAGGCTCGACAGAGACCGAGGCTCGACAGAGACCGAGGCTCGACAGAGACCGAGGCTCGACAGAGACCGAGGCTCGACAGAGACCGAGGCTCGACAGAGACCGAGGCTCGACAGAGACCGAGGCTCGACAGAGACCGAGGCTCGACAGAGACCGACCGAGGCTCGACAGAGACAGAGACCGAGGCTCGACAGAGACCGAGGCCGAGGCTCGACAGAGACCGAGGCTCGACAGAGACCGAGGCTCGACAGAGACCGAGGCTCGACAGAGACCGAGGCTCGACAGAGACCGAGGCTCGACAGAGACCGAGGCTCGACAGAGACCGAGGCTCGACAGAGACCGAGGCTCGACAGAGACCGAGGCTCGACAGAGACCGAGGCTCGACAGAGACCGAGGCTCGACAGAGAGGG
>WPIO01000450.1:0-43218 GCA_009760855.2 Cristatella mucedo | reverse complement strand
TGGATCTGGATCGGCTAGACAGCTTGCTCGCATGCCACACTGTTCTGCCCAGTAGTTCAAATTCTGGCCCTAAAGAGATCTTGAAGTGGGATCAGAGGCACAAGTCCCTCCTGGAAAAACGTTAATAAATGTCAAGTTCTCTAAGAGCTATAAACAAAACGAATAAAAAATGGGAAACACGGGAGACGGTGGATATAACGCTCTGGTTCTCTAGCAATTAGTTGTGAATCTCTTGCCAGTGATTTGGCAATCCTCTCAGGTGCTTAAAAGAAATCGTTGCACGGTATACATATCGACTAGTTAAGTCCTCCCCGAGCGCAAGCTCGTTCTTTTTTTTAACGATCTACACTCACATAGAGAGAAAAAATTACTAATTTGTCGCATTCACTGGCAGGTAGTATGCATTTTTCACTTTCTCTAGAACGACATCCTATCCTAGCTAACGGTGAGATAGAAGTTGAACACAAGTGCAACCTGAACCTCAGAGAACTTTCGTCGTTGGCCCACTAGGTTTCTAGCCTGAGTATAAGTGCAGAAGCTGTGGGTGTTCAATTAGACAATATTTACTGGCTTATTACAAATTCGGTAGGGTTCTAGCAACCGGATTTAGTTACGAGATGGCGATGTACAAATACTTATGTGACGCGACTGACATATTTCTAAGCAAAGGCAATTTGAGCAGCTGTCAATAAGCATTCGGGTATCGAATACAAGAGTCGCTGGACTAGTGAACTTTTAAAACCAAATCCTTTCCCGTCCATCAAAAGATCTGTCGTGTTGTTATTTTTCGTCTGCAGGATTGTCACTCAAAATAGTTTTGCTAACGAGCTGGTGGATTTATCAGAAAAAGCTAGCTTGTGCCCATTGTCTATACGGTTTCCCTCTGCCTTGAGTGAAGAGCTTCCTGTGTAAGCCTTGTGAAATGCACCATGCTATGAAAACCAAGGAAAACTTGGGAAGTGATTTCTAGGCATACCAAACACTCTCGTAGGATCAGATCCACGATGATGCTGATTTATCAACTCAAAACGTTACGAAACGCATGCCGTCGCTTTGAAGAAAGATAGTTCTCGTTGGATGCGATGGCTGGCATTTCAGCTGAGTCAAACTCGGCCTGGTGGCTTTGAGCTAATGCCAGAAACTAATTTAAGGTTCCAGGTTCAATAGCCGGATTAATTATAGGAGGTTTATATAGAGTGGCAGAGAGTCAGCAAGAAAAAGCAGCTATCGAACGGGTTTTACGATTCACATCATCAAGGTATACCTTATACGAATCTCACTGTGCTTTGGGATGGAGCTCTTTTTAGCTCGACTACCTCCAAGGCTAGAAACTCAGTCAGGCTGACTTCAAGCCATCCTCTAACCGAATGATAATTAAAAATAGCTGAAATAAACTTGCTCATCGTAACAATCCACGAGTCTTCGGGATTCACCCTCCCTATGCTCATTGGAGCTGGCAATACTGTGCAAGCCACCACTAGCCGTATTTTACATACCCACACCGTGCAATTTCACTCTAATGTGCTCGATGTCTATTGTGTTTGTTACATATAATCATTGTATCTAGCTTCCTTGATAACCTCTGACCGTACATTGACTAATGACATTGTGCTTATTACCTTAAACGTTACCTTAAGATCACACTTCCTTTACAGTAAATAAAAACTGCATAGAACTATCATTGGTATTATAATGCACCCTATGAATTTATTGCTGCTTTTACTTACGTGATTAGGAACGCATTTCAACGAGTCACACAAGCAGCTTCTATTGGGATTTGCTCTGAACGAATGTGCTAGATCTGTTTTATGAGGCTGCCTAAGGAAATGTACTGCAGCTGCAGCTCACGAATGCAGTTTTGGTGGCCAGTAAACAAATAAGAAAGCCAAAAACCTAAATCAGAAACGGCCACTACATTCTACCGTCACCGAAATTCATGTTTTTAGGAATGGAGCAGCCTCTCAAACGGTAGCTGCTAAGTACTTGCCTGCAGGCGGTGGGAGTAGCTGCTGCTGATCAAGTAGATTTTGGCTGTTATCATCTACAGCACAAAAACATTGAAAAGACGTGGCCACATAGCGAAGTAATGCTTCTCTAACAAATTTGCCAGCTCTCATCCGTCTGGAGATACACAAATACACACAAAGACTATGTAGGTGTTTCGCAGGACAGCTGTGAAAAACTCTCTCAGGGGCTAATTGGCTATCCCTTTTCATTCGGTACCTCATCCTAGTCGACAAGTACGCAGGTAGAAGAATGCCGGAGTGAGAAGACCAGTTGAGGTAGGAGTTGCATGGAATTAGCAGCACAGGACGGACTGATGTATAGAATGTAGCACAGTGGGCCGCACGAGATAAGATGAAGTTGCATGAGAATTTGCACGTGAGTTCGTTCAAGAGTCTAGGACCTGCATGGCAAAAGCACTGTCACCAACGGTCTTTAAGCGAAGAAATGACACAGCTAAGTTATTGTCGAAATTGGACCTGCTGGCACGAACTGAATAAAACTGGTGCAGCAGTTCAGCTACATCTAAACGACGTAAGTCTCGGTGGGCCTTGTAGGTGAGCGAAAAGACTTTACTCGGTATCCATTGATCAACCAGTGGCCATTCAAGCTATGTCAGCCAAAGACAGACACGATACAGCCTCTGGGATTTCTAAACTAGCCATGCAGTTGGTCACATTCATTACCAGCTGCACGGACATAGTCGTCCTCTTGAACTTCCTGCATTGTACTGGCTACGTGAGATAGAAAGCTGGTGCAATACTTTAGAAACAGCTAGTTCCGGCTTATTGCCTTTACTCTTTGCATTAGTCACAATCAAATAGCAGCTTGTGAGAGCCTGGAGGCATAAAACCTGCGATGAAAATCAAACAAACCGCTGCATGTATTTTAGGGCCTGTTTAGCCCCTACAGAAGTTCACATTCAAGAGGATTTTCATTTGTAGCACATTGCTGGTCTTGGCCTAATTTTAGTGCGAGCAAGAGCTGTTCAGCAGCGGGCTAGAACTCCTTTGTCCTGGAGCAGTGAGCCAGAGGGGAGCGCCAGTGCGGTTAGAGAGTAAGAGCTCCTTTGTCTATTTGGGCCGTTTCCCCTAGAGACGTAGGGCGCCCAAGTGTGGAGACGGGTTTCCTCGGCAAGAGTGCTTGAGGTGGTTTTTGTGGGGTATTCCTGCCGCAAGGTGGAAACGGAGTCCCAGTTCTCCTGTCAGGGTTTAGGCTCCGGTTCGGGCTCCGTCTATTTCGGTCGTTCCCCAGTGTTGACTTTGGTAGCCTAAGTATGGAGACGTGGTAAGCAGGTCAGCGCCATAAATGCTCGTTTAGTGGCGGCCAGCTTATTGCACATAGTAGCACACCGAACGGCATTAGGCGGTAGGTTATGCTGCTAGGTATGCGACAGGAGGCTTAGCCTACTCCGCCAAGCCTTCGGCGTTACACATTTATCAATTCAAAACGATACGAAATGCATGCTGTCTCGTTGACGAACCATAGTAGTCACCTCATGCGATGGCAACTATTCCCTCCCCCCACGATACAAACTCAGCATAGTAACTTAGACCTAATGCCTGTACCTAAACTAAAGTACCGGATCGGATAGCTGGAATACTTGTAGAAGATTTGTGGAGAGTGGGAGAGGCTCAGCAGGAATGGTCAGAATCATATGAGGTTTAAGGCTTCACATAGTTCAGCAATACCTCAGACGAAGCGCCCTGTATTTTGTGAGTGTTTCGTTTTAGCTCTTCAATTTTCAAATTTACTAGCTAACTCCCGGCTGACTTCGTGACATTCCCTGACTGGACGACATTTAAACGAGAACTTTTAAATTAACTTGTTCCTTACAGCATTCAATGCAGCCTGGAAACTCTGCATATTTATGCTTATTGGAGCTGCTACTATGCAAGCTAGCTCTAGCAATATTTTACATGCTGACACCGTTCTTGTCACCTGTAGTCGCATTAATCTTGTTTCTATTTTGCATGCTACTATTAATTATGTGATGTTGCTTTCTCATTTACCTCTAACCGTATAATGCCTAACAACTTTGTGCTTGCCGTTGCTGACAAATTGATGGCACTTTTTTTAGAGACACTGTTAACTGGCTGGAAACACATTCAGAGCTCAGAATATGCAATGCTAACGTATTACTGTTGTTTCCTCTATGCTGAGAAATATATTTCAGCCTGCAAAACAAGGAGTTGCCTATACTGGGTCCTGGTGACTGGGAATATGCTAGATCTGTCTTACTCTTGTCTGTGTGAATAAGCTAGATAAGCAAATCTGTCTTGTTAGGTAATATTTGTACCGTTTTTAGAGTCAGACAAGGCATGTAGGGCAACTATTACTTAAGGAACAGCTTCCCATTGTGTTTGTAACTATGGTATGACTCTGTGATCGGTCTGTACTTGCAAATTTTGGCATGCACTGCGTTTTAAGCTAATCACGGGGCAATTGATGACTAGCTCACTGATCGTGCTAAGATGAAGAGGCTGCTAAACTTTTGATTCAAAACAATCAGGCGCATCGTAAATCCTGAGGGGCCATAGTGGCTTGCAGAACTTTGATTTGTAAACAGAAATGGTGAAGCCTACGATAGTGATTGAGAGTAAGAGAAGATATTTCGAACAGAAAAAGGATGACAGCTCAAGATTTTCGCCGCATGGTAACAGTTCGAACAAAATGGGTAAAGTTTACCAAAATTCCACTTGACAATGATACGAAAGACAGCATATTATCAAAAATTGCAGATCTTTCAGGCGAAAGCTGGGGACTAACGTGCATACGCAAGAATATACAATAAATCAATTAAGGTTAACTTATGCATAGATCGTTTTGGGCACGATACGGACACTTCAACAACCTTTACTTTTTCACTAGTCAAAGACACGGGCAAAGAAAAGCCGGATCTGCAGAGACTGGAAAATACTTGATAACAACTGTTCTTATAAATGTCAGACTTGGCTTTTAGTGAAATCTCAGTAAACAGCATACTGAATGTTGGTTAGGGAGCTGAGCTCCTAAACTATTTTTCCTAGGCTTGATTTTGTAACTTTGACATCCGCTAATGCTGAGCCATTTAGCTATGAATAAGCTGCAATACAGAATTTTTATTCACAACGATTGATCTAAAAGAAAACAGAGAAACAGCCTGAATTGATATCAGGTGAAGGTCATAGGAATGGATCGCCAAAAGTGTGCAGATCAACAATGTTTATCGATTTACACACTGAGCTGTGTGTTTTAGCATGCTGCCTTGAATTTGCAATCACACTTTGCTGTAATGTTGATGGCTTATAGATTTTGCCTGATTAATCAAAAGCTTGCTTCTCTAACCTGGTCAAATCTTTTTGAGCTTTTTGGTGTAGACTTCAAATTTATCATATTTCTTGGGCACAAGATGAGCTGCCACTCTGCCAGTAACTTAGTACTACATAACAGCTTTGCGCGAGTCACTGATGCATCTCTCCCAAGCGATGACCAACTGCTAGGGCTAATGGGCAGCCAATCAAGGCACCATACTTGCTCAAAGATGAAGTTATTGGGTATTTAAAATCATTAAACCTGCAGTAAATCTCTGTGCTCCGAACTAAGCAAGTTCCACATGGTACACAGGACTGTGATCTATGATTTGCCCTAGCTTACCTGTATGTTTGATGCGGAGTTTTTTCGTATTATGTTATCGGCCATTATCTACGTATCAACAAAAAGGCCCACCTGTAGTAAAGCAACATCAAAAGGCATGGTCATACCTAATTGCGAAGTATCTTGTTAAGTCTGCAAGTAAACATCAAAGCACACAATTGCCATCATTGGAACACGTAGCCACAGCTGCCTAAACAAAGATCTAAAGCAAGTGCGAGGCAACTGAGAGCACGATGAAGCATGCCCTAATGGCTTATATTCACTATGCATAGTCAGAAGAGCTGAGGAGATTGAGTTAGTCTTCTGGTCACTAAATTGGGCGATTCACTGCAACGGTTACATGTGGACATGCAGAGTGGCAGCTAAGAGTTTTCTAATGAACAGCGAAAATGTGCACTCACTCCTGCTTTGGTTTGAGTCCCCACAGCACGATGGAAATTTAGTCGCCAACCCTGAAAGAAGAAGGTGCATCTAGTACCACATTGGAAGATAAATGAGAAACGGCAGCACTCTGGCAAGTATTTACAAAACAATAAACGCTCTTCAATTTTAACTGCGAGATGTGGAGAATGCGAGAATTCCATGAATAACTACATTAAAGCAGTTATCACAGTGATCTTGAGCTCCAAACATGTTATACTTGTTGACAGAGATGAGTTGTTGACGAACCACTTGATCATTTTACTCTTTGATAATGCTTCCTTTCGAATGCCCGTACAAAGATTTGAAAAAGAATATATTCACTCAGGGGGCTACAAAATCTCATATATTCATATTAATTTTTATTAATAACGCTAATATCAATTCCGCTTTTAGTACCACAAAGCCACGATTATAATGGAAGTCCTAATTCTGCCATGTAATATTTGTTAATGCATGGACAGTCTAGTCTTAGTTCGGAGCAATGTTTGAGATTGTAAATGGAGAGATGTCAGACTTCCAAGCCAAGACTTAGACGAGACTGTACCAACGACCAATCGTATGCAGCATCCAAGCAAGTATCCAACTACGGTTAGATTGCATAGAGATTGTAGATTTACGTTGAGATTTATGTTAGATTTACGTTGAGATTAGGCTGTCTTAGGACGCTTAACAGAGGCGTTCGATATCTATGTGTCGATGTTGTTAAGTAGTACTCCTGCCAAGCTAACCGGTGCAGGCTGAAAGATTTCTGCTTGAAAAAACGTACGATCTCTAAATATTTATCTGACTCACATTTAGCACTTATAAGTTTTTTTAATTGCTCCAGAATAACTGCTATTAAAACAACAGTTAACCAGAAAAATAATATACCTGCCTCTCAAATAAATTGCTAGGTCCACTAGGTTCTTCGTGTGTTCATAGGTGCTGAAGCTTTGCCTGCTCTAACCAGCAATGTTTAAACATATTCTTGACCTACGTAGAGTGCTATAGTTGGGGCTTAGTAATATGAATGCTAGGAAAAATTATACAACTTATATCAATGTCATGTTATTAGGCGAATGCAATGAGATGCTAACGCTTACCTTTAGATCGTGCTTCCTTTGCAGCGAATGTAAAGCCATTAGAAAGAGATTTAGTTCTCTCAGAGCGCTTTATTAAACATATTATTGCTGTTATCATTTTGATTTTTCATATGGAGCAGTATGCATCTATCCTGAAATGACTTAGGCAGCTACTTCGTAAAACATTTCAGGAGGTCGCAGCCAAGTCCAGTGTCAACAATTGGCTTAGTTAACAATTTTGTACTGGAGTTGTGTTAGGTAACAGAGAGAACACCTTTGCAAAAAAATTTGATGATATAATATTAAAGGTTATGTGGGTCAGTAGATGTACTGTCTAAAATGACAATGGCATACAGGGGCATTGTTTTACTCGACCTTTAGGCAGCCTTTGATACTATCGATCACAAAGTTCTTGTAGACCGCTTCTCATTTCGCCTGGGCATCACTAGCATAGCTCTACAACGGTTCAGATCGTATCTTAGTGGGATACTCCAAAGCATTGACGTGAATGAACAATAATCTGAGGTACCTCTGAAATATGAAGTACCTCAGGGCTCTGAGCTAGGTCCGGTTATTTTCACGGTTTATACTCTCCCTCTTGCTGATGCGATTGCCAAGCACAATCTAGGCTTTCACTTTTATTCGAATGACACTCAGTTGTACCGTTGCTTTGATTCCTCACAGCCTTCAAGCACCTTGAATTCTCTCAACTCATTTGTTGCATATATTCATGGCTACCCCACACGGATGGCAGCGAATTTTCTAAAACTAAACGATAATAAAACTAACTTACTAGCGATGGGAAAACCAAGTGTGATAAAGAAATTATAATGGATGACTCTCAAAATTGGCTCTGCCAGCATATCTTCAGTTGAATCAGCTCAAAAGCCAGGTGCCATGTTCCAAAGTGACTTCTCGTTAGACGGCCACATCAGCTCTACAGTCAACTCTGCCTACTTTCAGCTACATAACACAGACCAGGAGAAAACCAGAAAGTAGCTAGCACACGACTGATAAGATTACATGACCCGCCCAACCTTGGCTATTCACCTCTGTAGAGCCGTCAAGAGTCTTTGGTTTTATGTGTGTAAGTTTAGTATAGGTCTCCATAAGCCAAATCGCCATACAGTAAGCCTACTTACTAAGTGTCTTGCTATATTTTAAGCACACAATTTATAATGATTGACCGTGAGATCAGCTCCATCGGCCTGTGCCTCATTGCCTAGCTTTCAGCTAAGACAAATGCCAAAAATGGACTCTGCCAACCTATCTATAGGTCAGGGGCTCTTACGAGACTTCTTTCAGGTAAAACCCTTGGTTTCATCTGTACCAAATTGTGGTATCCTTTACCTTAATTTGATTACATTGAACGAGCACATCACCTCCAAAGTCACGTCTTCCGACTTTCATCTACATCAAAATGCTGAAAATCTGGCTTTCTTAGGAACTGATCCTGCATATATTTGGTTTTGGCATTTCAGAAATCGTGTCTCCAATTCAGTAACTCTACAGCTAGGCTCATCTACCTGAATGTGCAATAAGGCTCTTCGAGCTAATAAAAAAAATACTGAAGTACCGAGTTCCTCAAGGATCTCAGCTTCTTTTGTCAGCTCCTTTTACAGTTTAGAAATTCTCTCTCTCCCTTTCTCCATCGCTCTCCCTCTCTCTCCCTCTCTCTCTAGATATTGTGATTGCCGAATGCAACTTTCGCTTTCAATTGTATTTGGAAGACATTTCGTTAAGCCTTTGCTTACATCCCTTTCAGCCGTCCAGCTGTCACTTTCCTTACTGCCGGTTTGATTAAATCCACGTATGGATGGCAGCAGCCTCTGTCAAATAAATAATGATAGAACCAATTTACTAGTTAATAGCAAACCAAATCAGACTCTGAAAGTGAAGTGGTTACTGCTTAAAGTTGGCTCTGCCTGCACATTTCATATAGCATAAACACACGAAATAGTTGTCCAGTTCAAAATTATCGTTCTCTACTTTACTATCTCAGCTCACACAGTCAGCTCTTCTTACTTTCCTGAAGTCGTACTTCGTGATGTTACTAACATTCAGGTTCTGTTAAATAGGAAGAGTACTTCACAATTGCAGCATGTATTCGTGACATCCTGTTTCCAGTTTGCTAACTCCATGTTTGAGTTTCTAATGTACTGTCCAATCAGGCACTATCAGTTGCTGCACAAATCTGCAGCTTGATTTGTTTTTCTTAAGCTTCTTTGATGCCCCATCACACTACTTCTCTCGACCTGCACGAGCTGCCAATCAAGCAGGGTCTTGGCTTACATAATCAGTCACTACATTTTAGGTCTTTTCATTCTCTAGCTTCAGCTAACCTAATTCAACTAATCACCTGCTTAGTCGGGTACTCAATCGACCGCTTTGGTGCGTCTTAGCAGGTATCTAATTATTTCATCAACCTAGAATCCTTAGGGTATCACTAATTTAGTTTGCATGCCTACAGGGAACTTAACTTACCCCCGAAGGACGTCACGAAATCCCCTGACTTGAACATATTTTAAAGCAAACTAAAACCACAAAGGGTATATTTGTGTATTGAGCATTTTGTGGGTCCTCGAGGTTGTTGCTTTGTGTGCTGATTCATGCTGACACTGTGCACGATAACACTCAACCATATGTTAACATTAAAATGGTTAGTGTTACTAACAAAAACGTTACCCTCGTTTGCATTGGACATGCAACTAGTAAACTGTTTACCATGCCTCCTTTACCGCATTGGGAAGGAACCTAGATATGGATTGGGTTCATGGAGGGCACTTTAGAAAAACAAGCCTTTTATTACGGTGATCACTAGTAATCCTATAATCATAATTAATATCGAAACTGTAATAGTCAGGACTGGTGCATATGCGAATTAAGAATCACAGTGAAATCAAGATTTAAGAGATATGGGTCTACATTTTACTGAAACCTGTGATGACAGCCTTTAGGATCTTTGGCAGAATTATCATTATGGAAGTTAAATCCACAACACTAAGGCGATTGACGATTGGCTGCATGAAAACGACGCGAACAGAGAGAGAGAGAGAGAGAGAGAGAGAGAGAGAGAGAGAGAGAGAGAGAGAGAGAGGGGGGGAGAGAATTAGCAAAATAGGTCAAACAGGGCTAGGAAAAACCCAGGACCTGCCCCATCGGACCGACTTAAACTTGACAGTGATGGCGAATCGGCTCCGGGTATTTCTATTTGGCATTCAGGAGCCAAGCTGTCTATTGAAGGGTAGACATCAGGTAGGTACTTAACTTATTCTCAAGAAAGGTCAACGGAAGGAAAAGAGGATGAAGCAGAGCACAACATTCATGGAAATGTACTCATATTTCATTGGCACATTTACTGATAAGCCGGCCGACTATTTGGCAGCCCATTCGAGGCTGCATTGAATAATTCCTTACCATTCCTTGCCAAATAACATTTGTGCTCGAAGAAGTTTAAAAAATACTGCTACTGCTTCCTTTACCCGATAAAACCCTGGCTTCTTTGCCAAATCAAAACCACCGAAATACGCCTGGTCTCTAACTCACTGGTGCATTCACAGGACAAATATACCTCCGCAATAATTCAAAAACTGCCACACAAGCACTATCTAGGAATGAGTGAACTGGTGCACGAGACTAGGCAAGCTCTGATTTGTGGTTCTGTTTAAATAACTGGCCGTAGCTGTCACTCAAAACTTTCTCGTCGGAGGCAGGTAAACAAATGGGAAAAGTAAACGCAGGATCAAAAACATTAATGAATCAACAAGCTTATTTTTTAAATACATGCAGGCAAGGAGGATTCTCAGGCTGCGGCAATTTAGGTCTTAATCGCTAGTTGTTAGCTAGGCTAAAGAGGTTCACCTGAAGTTGCTATAGGAGAATTAGCAGATGGAGTGAATTGAAAAAATCAGTCACAGAACGCAGGCATGCAGCATATAAAAATAAGATATTCGTGTTAGTGACCTTGGTTTGTTAGAGTGTATCCGGTAACGACACGGCCCGTAACGTGTTGAACATTTCATGAAATGGCTGTAGAACCTACTCGTCCTTCAGTTAGACTTATGAGATAGATTGTTATCAAGCCGTAAGTTATTCAGGTTCAATTAAACCTTGTCGATTAAAACTCGTCAGCCAGCTGATACAAAGTGCAGGCAATCTACAATATACCTTCAGATTTAGTCGATTAGCAATTGTTGGCTGACACCTATTTAGTCCTTGCCGACTAGCTATTAGTCGGCAGCGAACGAGGGTTCAATCAGCCTGCTAGCAGCTCATTTTATTTGATTTCCCACTATTTCCCCTACTGCACGGTAAAGCCGTCAAAGCGAAGCTAGAAAATTTGCTAATTCATCAATTACAAGATCAAAGTCACAAGCTTTAACATGGTTATGGCAAATCAGGTCGTCTTGAACAAACCCAGGTGAGTTAGCAGGGCCTTACATTCAAGGATGCTCCAAGAACAGTTGGCGTTAGTAGGCTTCAGCACTATCACTGCCCAAGATCTAGTTCACCATGCTACTTTAACTGACTATCCGAGGCTACCACCCACTTCTATCTTTGGTAAGGCTTCAGAGATTTTGTCTGGAACAATAGAGCATTTCAGTTCTTTTTAACTCTGTGTTAGACAAGATGAGAAATCTCCATTTAAACGAGTTACCAAATAGGAAAGAAGACAGCTAAGATCAGATACTTTTGTAGGCTAACCACTGGTTTTCGTAGGTGAAGGCAAGGAACTCTTAGACTCTAGCTGATAGTACTTGCTATTTGGTGATGAATGAGACGGCCTATGTGCTGCTCCAGAATCTTCATTTATAGAACATATTAAAAAGCATAGTCACAACGGACTAGAAGGTGAGGTGAGGAAAGTAAAATGAAAGCTCAGCTTGTAAAACTACTTCCTATCTAGCAATTTTGGCATTTATTAAGCATTGGTGGTAGAGTATCCCCTCCCCCGTCTTTCCGATGACTTACTGCTAAGGTATCAGTACTAATTATTATTAGTCGCGATCTGGTTGTTTTATCTAGCATCCGTTTTAAGTAATACATGACGTTAGAGAGAACATCTGATAGCGTGACGAATTGTACGTAGGTAAGGAGCAGCAGATTGGGCAATAATTGCAAGCCCCTATATCGTTTACTACTCAAAAATTTTCAAAATTAATGTATTTGGTATTGAGCTCAGTTACTAAAAAATAGCTCTTCTTAAAAGGAACAAAGGGAGCTCTGTAAAATGAACTGAAATCTCAATGTAAAGTAAAGACTGCAAGGTAAGGCTTCTTAAACCTGATAGGAAAACTATGCAGATGCTTGCAGGAACAGTTACCTCTTGATATGTAGTTAAATAAAAAAGTTCAACGACAGCCTAGTAACTACTTGTCAATATCAACTAAGCATTTCACTTATAGCATCGTAATTACTGGAAAATATGCAGGAACTGCCCCTTTTCGATCGACTTAAGTTTGACGTGGACGGCAAATCGCCTTCGAGTTTAACTATTTGCCCCCTCCCCCAGGAATTGAGCTGTCTCTTGAAGGGTTGATGTCAGGTAGGTACTTTACTAGTTCTCGAGAAAGGTCAAAGGTAAAGACAAGAGGATTAAGCAGAGAGCACAACATGGATTGAGTACAATTTACTCGGATTCCATTGGCACATTTACAGATAAGCCGGCCGCTTTTTGGCAACCGTTGGAGGCTGCATTGAGTAATTCAATACAATTCCTTGTAAAATAACAATTAAGCTCGAAAAAATGTTGAAAACGCTGCCAATTTGTCCTGTAACCGATAAAAAACCTGCATGCCTTGCTAAATCAAAACCGCCTTAATACGCCTTGTCTCTAACACATTGGAGGCATTCACCAGACGAATATACTGCAGCTAGAATTCAACACTGCCACACAAGCACTATCTAACAATGGCCGAACTGGTTCTCGGGACTAGGCTAGCTCTGATTTGTGGTTCCGTTTAAATAACTGGCCGTGGCAGCCACCTAATACTTTCTTGTCGGAATCAGATGAACGAATGAGAAAAGCAAATGCAGGATCACCAACATTAATGAGTCAAAAAGCTGATTTTGTATATATATGTAGTCAAGGAAGATTCTCAGGCTGCAGCAATTTACTACTTAATCGCTAGTTGTTAGCTAGGCTCAAGAGGTCCACCTGGAGGCAGAAGACTTAAACTTGTAGATGTAGCAAAATAAAAACAAGTCAGTCACAGGAAAAAGTAGGGCAGCTAAAAATACGCTCCTTGTCCTCGTGACTTCGATTTTCTAGAGTCCATCAGGAAACGACACTCTGCACAATTTGTTGAATATTTTAGGAAATGGCTGCCGAACCCACTCGTATTTCACGGGGAGGTAAGACGTACATTTTCATCAAGCCGTGAGTCATGCACCGTTCGATCAAATCTCGACAAGCTGGTCGATCTTTATTATGTAGGCTGAAGGCAATCGAGTATGTAATACATCAATAAGTATGCCAATTTCTTTTTAACATGTTGAAACGTTCTCTGCCAGATAGAAAAGCAACTACAGTTAGAGCATGCTTATTTCAACTGAGCAAAGAATTGGCTTGCTGCTTCTCGCAAAAGCAGGTGCTCACATGTAGAGGGGCGAAAGGGAGGGGCAAATACCTTGTGACAGGGGTCCTGGAATCGAGGATCCAGTTTTGATACTGTGAGTTAGTGTAAAAAATTTAAAGCATGGTAAATGCACTAACCTTCAGATCGTCGAGCATGATCATCACTTGAGCTTGACCTATTACCGCCTGAGTTTTTTAGTTTCCTCCAGATTGCTACGACAAACACCGAGATTATAATGAGGATCACCAAGAAAATGACGACAATCCCCCAAATTGATGGGTGAAATGATGAGTTGTTGTCCAAAGTCTGGGCTGTAAAGAATGTGCAGACCATGTCGAGTCAAACTGTGGCATCCAAACTGATCCGCAAATGTGAAATCAGACTTCTCAGGTCTCATTCATCCACCAACATAGAGAGTCACACTGATTCAAACAGTGACCGATTGCTGGTTCTGAAAGCATCCATCCAGCTGCCAGAAACTAGCGATGTGGGTTAAGTTATGCAAAAATCTCCGGGATGATTACTTTATCAGGCATTTAGTTTTGGCCACAGATAGCTGTTGTCTTAAGCTAATAATTCCACCTCCAAAACATTACCTAAATGGATATAAATAATTTAAGAAGTTGCAAAAATACTAAATAAAAGTTGTTTTAAAATAATAAAAGGACAAACAACTTCTGTTAAGGATCATCTCCACAGCATAGCTACTAACTGTTACGAATAAAAAAAATAGCTCATCACTGTTCCATAATACATTGTTTTGATTATCTGATTTTAAAGACTCGGTTGGGTGGCCACAGAAGAGCTTTACTGGCTATCACCACTACTTGTGGTGGGCAATAAATCATCGTCCACTGCAGGATGCGAACAATTTTTCTGGCATTAAAAATCAGCTGTATTACATTGAGTCTTAAATTGTAAATTACAGCTTGCCATAGTTTTATTACACTATGCTATTCCTACTGTGTTACCCAAAATTAGCCTGCCAGTCATACGGAGCATTATAATATACTGCACAGCAATTATCTGCAATGGCTCGGGCTGCTATCGAAACTTACTGCAATCTTTTGCAGTGACTTCCTGGAGAATTCACTGGTAGTGGCAGAAAGTTGTGTTCGTACACTTGAAGGATGGTGGTTAAAATGAATTGCCATGCATTGCTGCAGGGAACTGCATCTGCTCACCCCATTCTCATGAGAATACCAAATTTAAATGGTATACGATTTGCATGCTGAGCACACTTTTAAGGGTGTTGCACTGCAGTAGTCTCTCGAATACAGTATTCGGGTGAAATTGAAACTTCAAATAACCGATGTCTTGTCAAATTTTTGCTGTATTACATTGAATTGTGGTGATGTAGCTCCCACAGAGAGCTTGCCATAGCTATACATGCAAAGTGCAAAATGTCGTCCTTGTTACTTTTTACGAACCAATTATCATAGCTAAGCTATTTAAATGGTTGATTAAGCCACAAAAGGTAAATGGTCTGGACACTTGCATATATGGAACCACTCAATGACGGACTAACTCCCCTATTCATATGCAAAAATATTTACTTCGACCACGGCTGGAGGAGCAGAGGCAGTAACCAATGCTGCGAAAAAACATAACTGAAAGCTTGGTTTATACGCCCGACGCACCATAAACTTCCAAAAACATTCAGTGGCACAACTATGAAAGACTAGTTAAGCCTGACCAATCACATGAAAGCAGCCCCCAACCCCAATTTATTGCACCTGCAGGTTTCTTTCAAAAGCAGGCTCACACAGCCTTTGACTCGGGCAAGCTTGCTGTGCACAAACAGATAATTGAAGCATGCGATCCCTTATTCCCATTTGTGCACTTACGAAGTAGAAAAATCTAAGAAATATATTTAGTGTCTTAACTGATGGTGATTTCAGCTTTTTTATTGCTGCAGCATAGGCTGATAAATGCAGGGCAAATACTTCGGCAACGTTCTAACCATGCTGATGGCACGATGCAGGCACCTCGAGCACCTGCCTTTACCTGCATCACAAGACAACACTTTTGAAATAACCCAGAAAATGAAAAGAAGTGCAAGCTAAAAAGAGCATACAGCATGCACGTTCTTTTACACTTAAACCAGCATGACCGCAACAACGACTGTCGGCCGACTTAATGCAGAGAGCCATCGCTAGGTAACGAAAGAAATGGCATCTGGTCGAAAGAACTGCTGGTCAAAACTGCTTCTGTAAATCGGCTTGAAACACTGCTCATGATGCTACACCCCTAAAGCATATTTGAAACTCGTCTTCGAAAATGACCAGCACAGCGAAGTACCCAAAATCTATTTTGGAGTCAGGATTAACTCATGAATTGAGACTGCTAATGGCTTTTTTAAATCAGTCGTTCAGATTGCAACTGACTTTTAACAATTCGAGACATTCGAAATAGTAAAAATAGTACCTATTGTTTATTAAATGAGAATTAGACATCTGTTGGAATATTCAGTTAGATTAGTTTGGGTTATGAGGTGGGTTAAAAATAGATACTCGTTGTAGTAGTATGCTGCCTCTAGGCTCCTGTCTTCCATGTTTCGATTTTTTCCGGTGGTAGCAGATTGCCGATATTAAAATATCATTACACTTGAGATGACTGCTTAACGATCGAGTGGTTTGAGACATTGCGCCCCAGTACTGAAAAACTGTTTTAACTGACCTCGTGACTTGCCCTCAAATCGTCTACAAACCTGCACTAAACCCAGCTACTCATTCATTCTGTACAATAGCTATTAAATCATACCAATTCTCGATGATCTTCACAAGCTAATATTACAATATAGGTTTATACATATTTAGCTTGGCTGTAGTTTGATGGTCGTGCAATGGTCATTTTGTGGCCCCACGATGACTGATGATTCTTCTAGATTTATGGACATAGCTTTGAGAAGGTGCTGCTGCACGAGCGATTGTGTCTGGATCTTGCAATGAGGATCCGGCATAAAAGGGCTGAGGCAGGAGCTCAAAGTGAGTTGGTGGAGCAGTTGGAGCTAGCAAGGCCAACTGAAGGCATAAAGATAATGCACTTCTTATTTTTTAACAGTTGGAGCAAGCATGCATCAGTGAAGGCAAGTTTGACTTCAACTTTGTCTGTCAAAATATGAGATAGCGGTATTTTGTTCGCAATAAAGAAGAATGTGTCTCAGTCAGCTGCTATTGTTCGGCTCCCTTCCCTCAGATTCGGCATTTACCTGCTTTAATGATTTGCCATTCCTGTAAAAATGTACCACAGCAGACTCAGTCAATGTTAGCACATGCGTTTATTCATGCCCTTCCATAGCACTAAAGATTAAGCACTCGTTATTGTAAATGCATCCGAGTCCAAGAGGCCTGAATCTTAGACAACTTTTAACTAGTCTCCGACTAAATGCTACTAGGATGATAGGAAGCTTCACAGATGCAGAAGCCCAAAGATTTCAGCAGAATGCATGCAACCTATCCCATAATGTAGAGCATCCAGGGGAGTGACAGCTAAAGAAAAATTTGCAATACTTTCTTTCAGGTCCTTTCATTGTTTGGCTACAGCCTACCTATCAAATGTAATCCCCATAAAGTGAGATCCGTTTTTCGGAATCTAAGTGTTTACCTATACCTCGCCGGGACAAAGCTCAATTTCGTTGCAGACCGTGCTTTTAGTTCCAATAGTACCGTGCTTTTAGTTCCACTAGCCTGGAACACACTTCTGAATTCCAACAAATCTCCTGACTAATTGCAAGGTGATAGTCAGAAAATGAAAGTGGGCCAGGCAAATCAACCAAAATAATCAACCACCCAAATATTATGCGGCACGTGCTCATTGCAGTTCTACATCAAGGGTGTGAATAGGGCTATGTCAACTGTTTATCAGCCTCGCTGCTACCACACATGCATCACAGTCGATTTGATTGTCTTGGCCAGGAGGTCAGATGGCTGCTTAGCACCGATGGGGAAACTAGACTGTATGCAGATGCCAATGTCGGCTTTACACCCGACATTGTAACAATCAAAAGTCCTCGACCAGCCCTTGGGCACTCACTGTACATCACATGTAGTAGAGCCAAATAGGGGAATGCCGGGCTGCACAAACATGCATGGGTTGCCGGCTGGGCGATAGAGCATGGCCGATACCAGCTAAAGTCTTTGCAAGGCTACCATATGTGATTCAGGTTAACACTGGTGCCAAATCTACGCCCACAGCCACAGGCATCACAGAAATGCAGCTCAGAGAATGACGACTCCATGCAGATCTGCCTGCTTAAAAAATTCTATGCTCCCTTCTGCTGCTACTTGGTGCCATGCAACTGTTTCGATAGAACCGCCGTTTGAAAATGCAGCTCTTCAGCTAGGCTTGCAGCTGGCACCTCGAAGCCATTGCACTGCTGCCACATACCAGCCTCGTGGGTTCGCTCATGCACAATATTGGAGTGTGGACTTTCGCCAATGCTTGTGCGCAATGTTAGGCTGATGCTGTACAGTGTGTCCGGCACGAGGCCTTCGATGACATATGCCTCCTTCGGCGGCACCACGGATATAGGCAGAAGCTGCTGGGTGGAGGAGTTCACATGGATCTCATAGCTTAGAAGGCTGCTGCTATCGATGCCCTGAGGCCGCTGCCATGCCAATGTCAGAGTCATCGTGCTGCGGCCAATCGCAGGAAGCAGCTTCGGTGCAGTCAGAACTGAAAACATAAAAAAATTCGAACACATTTGACGGGCCAAGCTAGCTGTGGCACCCTACATAGGATGACGCCACATCTGCGAGGTTGACAGTGCTGAGGGGCTGAATTGAAGGAAGAAGAAGCTTGGCAAGGATGACAGCAAATATAAAGTGCCAAGAGAGATATTGAGTTATCTGAGGCGATTTATGAAGTGAATTATTATTATTATATTTTTATTGTGCCAATCTCAATTACTGCTGCTCTGAGTCAGCAGAGAAATGCTGCTTGCAACACGAGAGGTCATGCATGCCACTGCCATGGAGGGATAACCTCCCAATCTATGCAGCCAAGCATTTTCGCTCATTTTAGAGATTCTTCATAAATTTTACTGTGCATTATATTGGATCTGTTGATTTTGGAAAATCTCAAAGCTCATTTGAAAGAGCTACTAATGATGTTTGATTGAGGCTTACAGGATAAATGACGTTAAACATATAAGCCGAGGTTCATCAAAAGATAGCTTAGGTTACTCGTGTTATTTCTGCCAGTTTTCATGCCGATTTTTTTCATGGTCTTTGAGAAATTTCAATTAAAATACAAGGAGGGAGATAAATCAGATGTATCCAAAAACTCTCAACCCTCTGCAGTATATCGTCCTACTACAAAATGGGCTGTATACTTCCCACGAGCGATTCCTGATCTTTTTTCTTGTTGTCTGGTAATTCATAAAATGCATAGGTGCATTGCTACACTGTGTTGGATATTGAGATGCCCATACAGAGCTGAAGTGGCGATTCGCGCAAAGCACAGCCATTTTCCGACCTCGGGCTCTTTGCCTGTCTCTCTCGGCTCGGTAGGTTGTTCACAGCACTAGCCTGGACTTGCTGCCAGTGGGCACTGTTAAGACTGGTCATACCTAGGAACTAACTACTAACTAACCACTAACTGTTGTCTGTGCTCTGCTGAGGCTGTCACTATATGATAGGTTCTAAGCCGCTTCCGGTCGATGCTCCAACCAATAACAGCTCGACACAACCCTGTTCTGAATTCGTAATCAGAGCTCTGCCCAGCTGTTGCCCTCTCCACACTCTCAGCAAGTCCCATCTTCCACCTCACCGGAATCTTGCTCTCAAGCCGGACCGGGTCGTCGACAAGTGCACCACTTTTGTCATAGTCGACCTAACGGTTCAGTTTGACAGCAGCAAAAATCCCATGTTCGCCTAGGTTTGCCAACTTGCCTCAGTCTAACGAAAGGCTGCTGGTAAGGATCGGAAAGTTCACCACGCATGACCAAGAATATATTTCCAGTCAGCATATTTCTTGTAGATAATAATAATAATTAAATAACAAAGGATGAATAGTTTTTGCAGCACTATATAGGATCCAAATCCCTGACTAGGGGCATAACCACCCTATTCAAGAAGAGCAAAAACCGAGTGTTAGTGACATGCATGGCATCATGCTTGTATAGTCATGAAAAAAGAAACAACTTTAACGCTTAGCTAGATGCTACAGAAAAAGAGCAGTCACCTAGGACGACTGCAACCTCTGGCCAGCAGCAATTACAGGTAACAGATACAATAGAAAAAGCCAAGATCAATGTCAGAGAAGGGAAGACTGACTGGGCACACGTATACTAAGCCAAAGCATTTTGTGACGCAAGGCTCTTTACTGGCAGTGACTTACTGGAAAGAAGTGTTAAGAATTTGAGCTGAACTCTCTTTCCCCTTACCCTGACCCACAAAGCCAGCCATGGATTGGATCATTCATAGCTAGCTGAACTGCTGCACCAGCTTTCAGCCTCTTCAGCCTTTTTCTCCTCTCGAGAAAATGAATCCGGTGATCCACTATTTCGTACTCTTGGCAACAACGGGTCATTCGCAGCATATCATAGTTTGCAGAACCACCCTCAAGAATTATTTCTCAAGGACTTTCTCCTTCTGTCTTCTACTGTACACTCTGACATCAGACCCTTTCCAGTCGTCCCGCAATGCTCGTTCCAAGCTAATTACTCACTCTATCGACCTACTCTGCTATGCTTTTTACGTCCTCTTCTCTCTTTGTCTTTGTTGCCTGAGATGAAGTCGGTCGGCTATCGTATACCCATCGACAGCAACTTAGGCTTTGAGCATGATCTTGGGGGAAAAACTCCATCAGCTTGTAGCAGCTCTCCAATTACTGATGTGGCTCTTAGCAGAGATACTAATAGCAATTCGTGGGCGTATTTGCTGGTGCAACGTATCGTGCTCGCCCGACTCTAGGATCGCCGTGTCTCCTAACCATTCGGCCATTATCGCCAACGCGTGCCTCCCCCAAATCATCTTACCCCACTACTGCCTTATCGCTTCCACAAAACTGCCCCTCCTCGGCAACCTAGGCTTGCAATTGCCAAGCTGATTAGGTCTAACGAAGGTTTGGTAATATATGGCAAGATTACGTGACTTCCACATATTTCGGAAGATAAAGTATAGGCACAACCGTTGCCTGAGGAAACCCTTTCCTATCAGCTTATTGATATTAAGTATCGATAATATAAATAATTATAATTAATCCATTGTATATTATCTTAAGACAGTCGATGATATTTTAGCTCTCATAGGCAGCAGTCTCTTATTGCTAGTGACACATGCTGCATAATCTTTTGAGATGCATGAAACAGCAAACATGCTGTCAATCTTGACCAATCTATGGATAGGGGATGGTAAGCATGCTTTGAACAAAGGCTTAAAAAAGACGAATTGGCTTAAGTGAAAATAAGGCTAATCTGAACGTTCTCGGTGTTTTGCCAAAATGCTCAAAGGGCAAGACATTATCTGAATTTTGACAGAAGATGTAGGCAAAGTCTGGATTTTCATTGCAAACAGAAACAGGCTTAATCACCTATAGATTTCCTTAACTTTACACTGTTCCTAAGTAACTAGTAATGTATTCCCATTGATTCAACCATCTTTAAGTGTCATTTGGTCTACTAGAAGTAACACTGACAGCGTTTACAGACATTTTCATGTTGTATCTAACTTGATTGCCGGTTTCTCTCATACAGTGGTATCAGGAGAGCCAATATGGGTCATAGAAGAGCCATTCTTGTAGGATATTGCAGCCTCAGCGGCTTGTATAAAATCTGTCACTAGGCAGGGCAAGAAATATCGGAATGCAGCATTCCTGCCCAACAATTGAATTGGCCTCAGACAACATGAGAGTGCCTTTCTGGTCCCATAGGGGCAGCTGCTAGTCACATCAGCATGTATGACAGCAGATTGCAGGCGCTCAGTAAAAGGAACAAGTTCGTGCCAATCCGATGAGTTCAAATGAACAAGCCACCACGATACGTTGGTCGAAATACTGGCTGTTTCGCATAGTCCCTGGCCACAATGGGCCGTGTTCGAAGTTCAGAAATGCCTCAGAGAGATCGGAGCTATTAAGCTGAGCATAACTGATTCCTCCTGCTGACATAGCCTGTAAGTAACACAGATCAGAAAACGCCACACCATATTTATCTACATCTTCCGTGGAACAATAACAAAAAACTAGTGCTCATTTACACAACAAGATGGCCACTGTTTCCAGAATGGCTGCGGTTTGTAATTTGAATCCTTCCACACGATTGGTTAACATCTGAAGACATCGTCTCAAGAGACCTGCCTCGGGCAATACAACAATATGGGCATCTAATAACCGAAGGTGTTCTGGTTCTTTACTACACTTGAAAACTCTTTGATGCTAGCAGAAATCTAATCAGTTCGGGCCTCATGTCGGTCGCAGCCAACTGCAAGGAGGCAGCGACAGGCAAGTTAGTTAATTGCTGCTCTCACTCTATTTCATGGCCAGATGGTTCATCGGTACAGTGCCAGCTCTAACAGAAGTACAGCAGCTGCCAGCTGACTGTAGGTTAACCCTACCTGATGCCATGATGCACATGCCCTCAGGGCCTTCATCTTGCCCTCTCGGACACTTGCAGACAGTGTTGTGAGTGGCGTTGCAGCTAGACACCTGCTCCTTACCACTGTTGCACACCATGCAGGGATGACAGGCCGTTTCCCTGTGGAACTCCAGATCGGTGAAACTGTTAATGCATGGGTCACACTTGCCAGTGCTGTCGTTCAGGTGCTTGCCTGTGCAAAATATAGTGATACTGATTGGGCGTTTACATAGAGCAAAGTAGAGCGAACGTAGGCTGCAAGCTGAGGGACTAAAGTAATTGTGAAATCCCACTCATCCTGTGAGGTAAATATTTTCCGAGGTTCCTGCATGCGATGTGGCTACTTAGTAAGTTCTAGTAAAAAGAGCTAGTTCCTGAACACCCCCTTCCACCATCTCAGTGGTCTTTGCATGCAGGCTATTTTAGCCCTGCCATTCGTGAGATTTTTGAGGCTTCTTGGGAAATAGCGGTCGTACCCAAGTCTTTCATGTAGACAATCTGCTGACCGATACCTAAAGTGCCTGGAAAAGATAGAGAAGTCCTGGAAACTTTTTGCCCCCATTCCCCTTTTTCCTTTGTTCTCAAAGATTCTTGAAGCAATTGCAGCTAAGATGCGAATAGCAATATTGAAAAGATGAATTTTCAGACAAAAATGCAATCAGGTTTAAGAGGAAGTACTATAGTGAAACAACTCTCTTCAGCATGACCGATGACAAACTATGCAGTAACGGTGACTACAATGTCACTGCCCTAGCTTTGCTAGATCTATCAGCTGCCTTATGCAAAATTGATCAAGATGTCTTAATTGAACAAGTGAGAAGGACAATAGGTTAGGCAGAAAATGCACTGGTCTGTTTTAAATCTTGCTTGTCTGATTGTGTATAATCCGTGTCACGTTGAGGTCAGGTCACACTCGTGAGACAGTCACCCGCGGAGTCATCGAGGGTCTGTCCCCGGTCCATTGCTGCATTTTCATTTATACTCTTTATACTTACCTCTGAGAAAATCTTGTAAAGCTCATGTGATAGGATATCACTTTAACGGTTATGATGCTCAGCTGCATTCATCGTTCAAACCGTGGGAACCTGATGCAGCTATTGATAAACTTACAGCTTGCTTGTCGTCATTCGATTCTGGAATTCGGAAAATTTCTTGAAACTAAACCAAGGTACCACTGGATTGCTGCTCAAAGTACATCCTTTGCCAGAGGCTGACTTAGAAGGCTTTGGTATTATAATAGGCAATGTGGTTGGACAACCACCACAACGTGCTCGAAATATAGGTGCCGTTTTTTACGACTGCCTCAACTTTAAAAGTTATATTCAGAAGACTGCTTCTGCAGATATATGTTCGAACTCTATATACGATTAGGAGCGGCCTTTCAGTTGGTTAAAAATTGAACTAGCTCCTTTGTTCTTTCTAGGCTAGATTTTGGTAAGTCTGTTTTGGCTGGTCTACCAAAAAAGACTAGACCACGGCTGTGTGCTATGAATACGGCCGCAAGGCTAGTTTGCAAATATCCATGGTTTGACTACGTGTATCCTTTTCGTTAAGAGCTAGAATGGCTGCCGTTTGATCAACGGATTCAGAGCCAAGTTTTAAAGCTGACCCGCAAGTCCGACTGCGGCTTGGCTCCTAATCACTACCTAGCTGAATGGCTGCTCCAATTTCAGTCTTCTCCTGCCCATACTCTCCTGCATAACACCCAAATGGCCTTTGCAGCTTTGTGAAGTGACATAGAGAGATAAATTTCATTAAATATAAAGAGGAGATCTATACCAAAGGCTCCAATCAGTGCTGCAACAGGAATATGCAGAGGAGAGCACTCGGCCATAAGTCCTGAGCTCAACAGATTGGCCTTCTCTGTAAAAGCTTTTTCTCCAGTAAGCTGTCCGGCCGTAGGAACAATCGGCCACTCCTGTTCAGCCGTTGTTGCCGAATAGCAAGAGATGGTGGAATCTGCTGTGCATTTCAAGAAAAGTATTCCGACAGCATGCTAATCCTACGAAGGCACCAAACCGGCACACTGTGTGCTCCTCTTCTAATCATTGTCACTTTCCCAGGTACTCCCACCTGAATGCAGGCTAATGAACTCATTTGGAAAATAAATCACTTTAACTCAGCAAACTTATAAAAGAAAGTGTCAAGCTGGGCAGGTACAGTGTAGCTATCATGACAAAAGGCAGCAATTTGCCACTTCTATCCAAATTTCACTTGTTCACGTTCAGCTAGGCTCCATTCCTTTCAAGGTCCTGTGACTCACTTCAGGCCTCTGATCAGGCCTTCTGGTCTGGCTACTTCCTAAGCAGGTACAATTTTGCATCACCTGCTTATCACAGTCCGATCGTTTAGCAATGTCTCCAATCAGCCTGCAATCCAGTGAAGACTGTGCCCATTGGGTTGCATGCACTTTAAGCCGGCATTTGAATTGGGCTGACGTTATTAAATCTCCTGACTTGAGAGTAAAAAACAGAGTTACACACTCACGTGGTTTGATTAAATGGGGCCGGTACTGCACCTTCCCTAAACAGCTGTGGGGAGAGTCATCGAGGCAGGTCTGGCACAGCTGTAGTCTGCTTCTAATGAGGTATGGACATAGGCCGATAACCGACTGGTGAGCAGACTATAATAACAATTATAATAATTCACTTGATAAAGCGATACAGACTGTGGATTCATCACCAGGGTAGACCAGGGGACCGGGGCAGTCGAGTCGAGTGTGAGAAGGGGCGAAGGGAGTCGTGAGTCCTTCGGCTCAGTGCATCTACAATCGACTGTTGGTGTCGGTAATCGGCTAGCTCTCTGCTGTATGAATCGAACGACAAGCTAATTCTAAATCTGAATCTCCTGACTTGAGGCTAAAAACCAAGTTACACACTCACATGTTTCTTTGCTGGATTTCTTTTGCCCGTGTGAATTTTTCATCAGGGATTTATGTGTTTCAAGTGTGTATTGTATTATCAATAAAAAGTAGTCACAATCCTGCCCTGCCTATGTAGATAATTATTATTAATACTCTGTGCAGTATTCCAATAAATGCAGGCGGATAGTAAATTTAGGTTTCCTAAAATCTACATGGCACACTGCAGCTCTTAACTGTAGAGCCTGCTGACAATGGACAAATGCACTCCCCTCAATGCCTCTAAATCATAGTGTATCTTCCTTTCTTTTCTTTAATCTTGCATGACTATTTATAAGGCTCTGTCATCATTTAGCTTCGTCAAGCTTTAGCAGACAAAATTCGGAAACATTTTCATTCAAAAAGCAATTACATTCTTGTCTGATTGTACCCAGTTGTCATGCCTGCAAATTAAAAATGCTGGCCTGGTGCTACAGGCAAGATGTTCTAACTCCGCTCGTCCTGGCACGTTCGCCAACAGACTTGATTTCCTTTAACTGAGAGAAAAGAGAAACATTGCTGAGTTGGAGGGCAGTTGATGTAGTCAGCAGGATGAAAGAGCAAATTAGGACGGCTCTACAGGATGTGCGACAGTCGGCAGCAGGAGACTGATCTAATGTCAAAGAGCGAATAAACCGGGCCTCCACTGCATGAACTGGCCGAAGTAGGGCAGCTAGGGACAATCGTGAGCCGTGGTGGAGCCAAGGGTCATCAAGCGAAGCTAGAATGGCTCCCTTGAGAGTGGAGCTCATGTTTAAGTGGTCGTATACAAATTGCTGCGCAAGCTGGCACACAAGTTCCCTTGCCAAGGGCTATGCACTCACGTGTTTGGTTCGAGAGCTTAGCACTGACTGAGTTTTACTAATATCTGTAGTTGCTGGGCCATAGCTCATGTGCTGGATGGGCAAATTCTTTCATTCAGCCTGCAAGTCTAACCCCTGCCATTGGCGATTGTGCTTACCTGGTGACTTTCTCAGAGATCAATGGCAAAAGGGTAATCGAGGAACTGCATAGGAAAAGATGTTTAATCAACTAATATTCACTTATTTATGCATCACTATTTAATTTGAGACCAGGTTTTCTCTCATAAGGTACACTTTCCTATACTTAATCTGTCTTCAAATGACCAACAAATCAGAGCCCATCATCTAATTCGGCTGAATCAGAGCAATGATGATCAAATCAGGCTTTCATTACCAGTGAGGTCTCCCAAAGCATCATTCATGGGGTCACGTGAATGTGCATGCACGCATGTACAGAGCTGTGCCCCATACCAATGACTCTGTACATTTCATTGACCATGAGATTTACATGTCAGTGCCAAGCACCAGCTACCTGAGCTGACAACGCAGCTGAAAACCTTACCACGGGCCAAATCAGAAAAACTGCAGGGAATAGAAATGAACGTGTGTGACTTTAGTACAAGCTCAGTAGCAAAGCATCCAACTAGTTAGCAGCCAAGCTTAGTTAAATGTGACTAATAGTTGAAATAAGTAGACCAATTTAACAGCCTTAATTCCGGAGCAGCAGAAGATTCTAGGTCTGCTGCTTCAAGAAGGCAACCATGTGGATTACTTGCTTTAATAATAGCAATAATAATAATAATAATGATAATAATAATTCACTTGATAAAGCGCCCTCAGAGAACTTAATCTCTCTCTAGGTGTTTTACATTTGCTGCAAAGTGAAATGCAATTGAATGGTAAATAAAATCATTCTTAAAAAACAAACAAAATGAATAGTATGGTTAGGGGTGACATGCACAGGGTCAGCATGCAGATATGGTTAGTGGCAGCATGCACAGTGTCAGCACGCATAAGTACATCAAGGACGAATCACAGGGACCCACTAAATGCTGTCCTAAATAGGTGTGTTTTTAGGTTAATAATTATTTATTAGTATCAATATTAGTTATGCAAATATATAGTGCCTTCCGAGAACCAAAGCTCTTTCTAGGTACTTTACTTATGCTGTAAAGGATACATGACTAGCTGATTTGTAGTAATATTCGCGTTGTCATCGAGTATGACATAGTTAGACTTGAAATTCCCAAATTCAATGTATGTAGACGTCGTTAGTACTAGCAAGCAGAGTGTCAGCATAGGTACGCACAGAAATGACATATATCAATGACCTATTTAATTCGGTCTTAAACCGATTTTTGAACTTCTTTTTAAATGCTGCTCTGTGTGAAAATGTTTTGATGTCATTCAGGAGTGAATTACAGGCTTTGGACTATACAACCGAAATGCATGGTCTCTTCAGTTGTGTGCTTCATGCGAGGTATATATAAGCAACTGGATTTAGAAAAGCAGGTCGTATGATGCCTAGTCTGGTGGTTTATAAGTTTAATATGTAGGGTGGAGCCACTTAATGAAGAGATACATGGGTAAAGTCGATACCTGGCTTTATTGGTAATCAGTGCTGGTCGATAGGAAGTGGTGCAATTTTGCAATGAGGCCTTATAGGCTTCGAAACAACTGCATGCTTAGTGAAGAGCTAGATAACTTTAGTAACTAGCCAAGTAGCTGCAAATATGTTTTCAACATCCTTACACAAGTTAAGTTCAGTATTCGTTCCAATCATAGGTCGTGCTGAGGCTGGTTATCGGTTGCGACTGGTGATGTAGACATAATAAAGGCAAACGGCAACAACGTCACGAGTAAAGACAGCTGCAATGAATTAAACCTCCCACGATACTACTTGTAATATCTTCCCAGATCCATCAAGTTAGGTCCGGTCAAGAAGCCTTCTCTGTGAAACATGCAGAATAGCTTACTTTATCTATTTAGCAGGCAATCAGATCAGAGCCAGCAAAAGTGACATCGGCCTCTAATCGCTTGAAACTGCTCTCGACAGGCAGGCTTCCTGGTTGACTCTGCATCCGGTTGTCACTAAGGTGTTTCTTTGTAAAAAACATTTTTTGAGTATTATTTTCATTACAGTTGTTTGACCAGATGAAGCTAATTTAGAATGACTTCTATTCTATTGCGTATCACTTTGCAGCAAATGTAAAGCGCCTAGAAAGAGATTAAGTTCTCTGAGGGCGCTTTATCAAGTGCAATATTATTATTATTATTATAATGACTGCCGGTACTTGTTACTAATGTGCTCATCCAATTCTGTTCATCACTACAGCATAGAAGCAGGTAAGAGAAACCCTCCCCATCCTCCTCTAACCTCGTCTCAATTACAGGCAGTGCCTATCCTTCTTCCAACAGTTTTCTTAAATGCACAAACAGGCACGGACACGCGCGCACACACACTTACACACACACACACATACCTACACACACATTCAAATTATCAGTATCTCTCTATTCCTGTTCCTCTCAACCGTCCAGGCCATGCCGACACATTAACGTTGAAGTTGAAATGTTGTAAATATTGCTCAATATATATTTATGGCTTTATCAAATGAATGATTATTATTTCTATTTAGTGGCAAATGATTACAGCTATGTAGTTGGTCACGTGCTAGTATCAACTTGTGAATCACTACTGTGGTGGTCTGTCTGCCTAATGAGTTACATGATTACCAGCTTTACCAATCAGGTCAATGGGAACCAACGGGGTCCAATAAGGTCTATGGGGCATCCAGGTAACTGCTACTTACCATTGGGGCAGCTTTGATCGTCCCGAGACTGTACCATGAGCACCATTGCACTCAGCAACAGCACGAGGTACCTGACGACAAGGATCACGGGTCAACTTGGATGGAACATCATCGATGTTCCCACTACTTACCACGTGGGCAGCCTTGATCGTCCTGAGCTTGTACTGTTAACAGCATTGCACTCAGCAGCTGCACCCAGGCAACTGACGACAAGAGAGCTCGAAAATGGCCAATCCCCTCCATGTTCGGCTGATCAGTACTGGCTCTGCATGTATCAGCTGCCCAGATACTGCCGACCCCTACGATCAGCTGGATTTTCCCTAGCCTAGTTTTGTTTGTTGTTTATCTTGGTTATCTTTGCCATGTTTGCCAGTCTGTTGGCTCGATCGCCCTATCACTTCCTACAATTCTTATCCATCTTGGAGCAACTGACTCTACCTTAAACCAATATGCAGCTCTATAGTGGCCAGCAGGGGGGGGGGAGAAGCAGCTGCACTTCAGCTTGACTCAAAGGTCTCAATCTATCAGTGCTACTTCGGAATTCACACCATGTCACACTGCTGGTCTAGGATAGTTTCGTCTCCCATAGGGTCAGCCTCCCATGCCAGGTGCTTGATCACTGAGCTCCGACTGCAGTCTGTCAGCTGACCCTAGCCCTCCCGAGGTCGGCTGAGAATGTACTTGTACGAATGTGTGCATGTATCTACGATCGCGATCTGGTGAACTATCCAATGGTCAGCCATATATTCCCACTAGGTAAGGCTGTAGCTTTTCACGACCTTAGTTTGAGGATTTGGGTTGTAATCCTGCGATGTGCTATCATTTCTAGTTTGCTGCAAGCTGTGGTGATATCCAGCTGGCATAACAAAGAGGCTGTTTAATCAGCTGTTATTTGTTAGGCTTTTATGATTTAAAATCTGAATTATGGAGACAAAAAACAGGGCTAAGCCGGTAACAATACTGCTGATGTTTTTTTAGCACACTTGTGGCCTCAGCAGCTTTCGGCAGATTTTCTGTAGTAGCATACTATTATTAAGGAAGTCGTATTGCTGAGTCCTAGAGAATATTCGGGAAGTGACATAGTCAGCAGTACCAGCTGCTCTCCCCAACTTGCAGGAAATAATTTGCCTACTTCGCTAGCAGAAGGCAAAGTTTGCTGCATCGTAATTTTATAAATAAAATAGCTCCACCGACTAAAATCTGCACAACTAAAGATATTCTCAGCAAAATTCTTACAATTAAAGAATAGGCAGTATATGTAGGTTAGTGTAGGTTAGCCTAGGCAGTGTAGGTTAGTCTTGGAAGTTTATTTTAATCGGAATACTGGAAGACACACAAAGGCTCGAACCGGTTGATCAAAACTAAGTAGTGGGAAAACCAAAGTCACGACTAACCTTAAAGACCCAGAGTCTCTAAGTTCTGCTCTGCATGGTAAATCATAAAACTATAAAAATTAAAATAATAACAAAATGTAAAAGGCTTTGTGATTTAAAATATATAAAATAGAATTAATAAAGTTCATGTATTATCATCCTAAGATAAAATAATCTCTATTAAAGCACTTTAAATATGCGACAGTGATCGAGCTCACAAACTTAGTCATTAAATGCACTCATCTTGATTTACCTCGATAAATAAAAAGCGAGCACTTTGACCGTTGTGCTAAACCAAACCGACGACTTCGACCTAGGATCCATAGTGCAGGGCAAGGCTGCTGCATTCGATAAGTGGCAGCATTCAAATTTGTCGCTGATTTAGTACTTTAAGGAACTAGCTAACTACGGCACACGACTGGGAAATTTTGTTCAAAGGTTTTTTCAATTAGTGGCCACAACATTCCAGAATCTATAAATCTTTTACTTACGATCTTAGTTACAATGGCCAATGAGCTTTAGCTGAATCAGTTTGGACCAGCTGAAATTGTAAATTATTTTTTTGCGAATGCCTCGGATTGCAACGTATCCACTTGGTAAAAACCTACTCAAGACTTGGAGCCAGTTCGCAGTTACAGGACGAACCAAATTTTGTACTACGAAATGAAACCAGTTGGCTCATTTGAGCTCTCGAATGGATCAGCTGATGCAGATTTGCAAAAATACCGTAAACAAAAATATTCGTACCTATTAATTGGACACTAAATTGAGTTTCGAATATGCCCTTTATCTGCAAGGTTTGGGTGGCGGTTAATTAATACCTCTGCAAACAAAAGAAAAACGTTTGCCCACTATGAGGGGATGCAATCTGAAACGACTAAAATAATCATAGCAGTCAGTCCTTCAAATTGTGCAAGAACTTGATTTGTATTGAGTCATTCTCAAAATGGATGAAAGATAATTCATAGCCGATAGTTACAAAATGAAATATATTATGTTTCGGCAACCGTGAAAAAGTGGAGACATTGCCTTTGGAATCACGAAAATGCAAAAAGATTCGAGTTAATTTGTTTGTTGGATCACGGAAATGAATACTCTATCGATCATGCTCAATCATTTGAAGCCCAAAAAACCAACAGAACCACTCCATACACAGAAGACCAAGATATGTCTACCCTTGTACAGCTTTCACAGGTACAGCTATCCTTTGACATATTAGTAAAAATAAAGAAAATACGTTTTTTCTAGCCCACCCAAAGAACTCAATCTTTTTACAGACACTTCACATTTCCTGTAAGTCAAGCACGGTGGAATGATTAGTTTTAGCAAGCTCAAAGACATCATGCTTAACACTGTTAGAGGTGACACACAAAGGGTCAGCATGTATATATGGTCATTGGCAGCATGCACAGCCTCAGCACTCTTAACCACACGAAGACCGGAACGTGAAACCGTTAAATGATCTGGAAAATAGTAGAATTGCAGCGTCTTTTTAGACAAGATCGAGTCAGGGGATGCCGTGATGCAAATCGGAATTGAGTTAGAAGATTTTGAAGCATAGAAACTTAAGTCACCTTCTCCAAAGAAGTGCAGATCATCTGAGATATAGATAAACGATTAGATTCTGAAAAACAGGTCGTCGAATACTTAGCCGGGTGTGGAAGTAAATCGGACTGGAGCGAAAAAATAAATGGTACTCAACAGTAAGTGACAAACCTTGAAGATAATGCTTTGCTTAGCTGAGAGAAAGAAGGTTGGCAAGAAATGGTGTGACGCGGCAACTACCAAGCTCACGAGAGACAAGACTGATGATAGATGCAAAGTCTTGAAAAAGATGCAGATTCTCGCACCAGAGGTAAGTTCCTGATGGTACAGGCAGGGTGATCAGCCAACAGTGAGCTACAGAAGTCACAACAGTTGGTCATCGTTGCATAGGTCAATCTGAAATTTGTACGCTTGTTCAAACAAGTCTAAATATTAGCCATTAGGTAATGTAATGTAATGTATCTCCGCGTGTAACTCCACGAAGTCACAAAGACCACGTGGGTGTTATGCAGGAGAGTTTTGTATAGCCCACTCACTGCCTAAGCCGCTTTCGGTATGCATTCGGTAGCCCGCAGACTTTGTCTCACGTAACAAAGAGAAAGTGGGATGCATAGCAGAGTCTGGAGAGCAGTTGAGGTAGTCAGTAGCATAGAAGTAGCAGCTCAGGACGGCTGAAAATGATGTGCCATAGTCGGCAGTAGTTGAGTAGTTGTCGTTGTGCAAGAAGTGAGTAGATGTAAAATGAATTGCATGTAGCCTAGGGCTCGATCGAATGACGTCATCAATTACAAATCGTCCTCCGATAAACAATCTCGCTATCACTCGATCGTTTCTCGCCTTGCGATTTGTTTAATGGCTGACGTCATTCTCGAGACCCTATATTCCATACCCTTCATTGCATATCTACTAAGAGTTGTTTAGCTTGATGTGACTATATAAAAGTAAAAAATAGTTGCAATTAATCAAATATTGAAAGAAAAACATTTGTTCTACCTTTTTATACATGTCTCAAAACATTGATAACTTAATGCGACGGGAGGGTGAACAATTTAGCGATCGTGCAAGGCGTATTAGTGAAAAGGTAAAAATTCGTACAGGTCTTCTTCCATAATATCGTTTCTCAAAAGACAGTGTAGATGCATTGATTACAACTTTACGATCACAAAAATCTATAAAACTAGATAATCCTATTGCTAAGAAAACCGCTAAGCCTAAAAGCGGATGGTCTTTCGATAGAGAATCCTAGAGGCTAATGAAAATTCAAGAAACAGGTTGGTTTTTAGGAAAATCTTCTCTCGGTAAAATCTTAGATTATGAATATATTGGACTAGATAAGAACGTAATTGATTTTGATGTAATATATGAAAAGATTGTAGCAGAACTTAAATTAGTTATTAAAGAACTACTTAAAAACAAGAGTGAATTAAAAATGACATTTGTTATGTCGCCTATTTTAGTTTCAGACAGTGGTGTGTATAATTACCAACCATTTGCTGGAGTAAGTAATTCAAAAATAAATAGAGTTTCAGATATTGATAGAATAATTAGAATGTAATTTGAATCTTTTAAAAAGGAATTAGAGTAATGGTTAGAAAGAGGTTCTAATTGGATTATAGTTGGCATTAATGCTATTTATGCATAGTTTTCTTATTTTTGACATAAATTTGGTGATAGTTACTTACCAATGCCAGAAGGATTAGAAAATACGAGATCAAAAAATAATATAAAGAATGAATAAGATAATCTTTGTGCTTTATGGTGCGTGTTAAGGTTTCTCCACTGGAGAGATAATCATCCAGAATATATTGCCGATTTACAGGAATTATTCCATGAGAAATATTCACAGCATCTAAAGAGAATAGAAGAGTTGTTCAACGTTAAGGAGAATTATCCTTCAAACGTATTAAATGTTGTCGATATTCCTCATTTAGCTGAATTATCTAACATATAACTATTAATATATCACATATAACATATATTGTAGCACATCTATTAACATATAAAATATACTATAACTATTAATGTTTACGAATATGATGATAAAAATCCAACTCCACTTATAGTAGTTGATACAGAGAAAGAGAAGCATTTAGATCTTCTTTTGTATAGCACTTCAAATTAAAGCAACTTTTATTAGGTAATTATTAAAAACTTTAATGGTTTTTGTAGAAGTAGCAAAGGATATGGAACACAGCTTAGTTGTACAAGATGTTTGTGTAGATTTTACTCTAAAGATAAACTAGAATCACATGTGGATGCTTGTAAACGTGGAAATGATGGTAAGTATAGAATAAGAAAGCCAGGTGCAGATAGTAAAAAAGAAGATAAATGTTATTGTAGAGATTATGCTAAAACGTTATAGTTTCCTTATATTGCCTATGTAGGATTCGAATGTTTACTTACAAGATTTAGAAAAACCGATAAAGTAGATCTTACTACTCCACTGGGTACTTTTTAAAAGCATATTCCTAATTCACCTGTTTATATTATTATTGATTATAAAGAAAAAGAAAGAACATTTAAATTATTCAATGGTTCAAATAATTTTAGAGATCTATTAAAATTGTGTTAGAAAAAGTTGAAACAACAAAAAAGGAAATGAAACCTGTTCTTGATTAATACAATACATTTGAATATAGAATTTTAAGGAAAAAGACAAAGAAGATTTTGAGAATGCAACCATTTGTCATGTTTACGATTTAGATTTATATAGATATAAAGTTTTAGATCGTTGTCATTTAACAGGAAAGTATAGGGGTGCTGCACATAATGCTTGCAACTTAAATCTCAGCATTAATCCTAAGAAGTTTAAACTTCCAGTATTTACTCGCAACCTAAAGGGTTACGACTCACATTTATTAGTACAAGAGTTTCAAGATTTAAAACTAGATAAAAAAGCTATTGCCAATAACATGGAGAAATATATAAACATTGAAATTGGTTCACTTACTTTAAATACTCTTTACAAATGTTGCAAAAGGCTTAGCAGATCTTGTAAATAATGTTGTTAAATCAGGAAATTTATTACAACCAACAAGAAATTACTGTTCAATGTTGGATGAAAATGAATTCGATCTATTAAAAATTAAAGGTATCTATCTCTACGAGTATATAGACTTATTTTCAAGACTAGATGAAAAGTCACTACCCCCAATTACAAGTTTGCATAGCACATTAAATGATACAAAGATAGATGAAAAAAGTATGATCGTGTTAAGAAAATATGGGCTTTGATGAAAAAAATAGATCCGAGCACTGAAGATACATGAGGAAAGTACAGCGATATTTATCTAACTATAGATGTCCTTCTACTTGCAGATGTATTTACATTTTAAACATGTATCACAGAAAATTGATAGTTTAAATCCTGCCAATTTCCTTACAGCACCAGGTTTAACTTGGTCTGCAGGTTTGAGATTTTCAAAGGTTAAACTTGATTTAATAACAAAATTTGAACGTTTTGACTTCTTTGAAAGTGTCATAAGAGGAGGAATAACGCAAGCATCATGTAGATATGTCAAAGCAAACAATGAAATGGCTTCTCATTATGATGGTACTAAAAAAAAGAGTTGGCTACTTTATGTTGATGCAAATTCATTATATGCTACAGCAATGACACATCCACTTCCAATTTCTAATTTTAAGTTTTTAGATAGTAAACAAATAAACAAGATTACAACTGAGAAGATATTATCATTAAAAGAAGATGCAAAAACTGGTTATGCTTTAGAAGTAGATATGTATGCACTGTCCAGAAGAATTACATGACACTTATTGTGCTTATCCTATTATACCAATAAGGAGAAAAGTAGGTGTTGAAGAATACTCTGAATATCAAAAGAAAACATTATTAAGGGATGCTAAGAAGAAAATATATGATCGCGAAACTAAAGTGAAAAAACTGATTGTTGATCTTGAACTAAAAGTTAAATATGTTATCCATTATAGAAATCTACAACTTGCAATTGAAAGAGGACATGTATTCACTAAGATACATACAGTAATGAGTTTCACACAAAGTAGATGGTTGAGTGGATATATAGTTAATACCGTTGAAAAAAGAAAAGTAGCAAAAGAAGAGTTTGAAAAAGAATATTATAAACTCAAAACACTGCATTCTTTGGAAAGACCGTGGAAAATGTTAGAGAACGAGTAAACATTGCATTGTTTGATCCTAAATATGATAAGGATGTTGTAGTTTCAAATAAAAAAGTAATGAGTGCAAGATTTAAAGACAGAACATTGTTTAATCGAGATTTAGTTAGAATTAAAACAATGAAAGCCAAGATATGTCTTGATAAGCCTATTTATTTAGGTTTTACAATTCTAGATATTTCAAAAATAATAATGCAAGGTTTCTATTATAACACACTTATAGATTATTGTAATTATAAAATTGCACTTGCTTATACTGACACTGATTCTTTGGTAATGGAAATAAATACTGATAATGTTTATAGAGACTTTGAAAATTATTTAGATTACCTAGCTTTGCCTGGTTATTCTAAGAATCAAGATATATGGAAAGCAGAAGGAGCTGACAAGATTATACCTGCTAATAAGGGAAGTTTAGGGAAATTCAAGAATGAAATATGTGGAAAATATTCAGTAGATCTAAAAACAAAAGATTTCATTAAAGATGAGAAAGGTGTTATGATTGACAAATCTATTGTACTTGATGACGGTGTTTTCTTAAGACCAAAACTCTATTCAATGGAAATAGCTATCAAGAAAGACAAAGGAATATAAGTTAAATCTGCAGTTAAAAAAGCAAAAGGAACAAAAAGGATGTCGTAAAAAAGTGCTTGTCACATTCTGATCGTGTTGGTTGTCTTAAAACTGGATATGATGTTTATTGCAATCAATCAAGATTTCAATCTAGAAACCATCAAATTTATACTATAACACAATCTAAAAAAGCACTATCAGCATTTGATTCAAAACGATATTGGTTAGACTGTGGAAATAATATTTACTCTTATGGACACTATAGGATTAAAGAGAGAGGCGGTCATTGTAAAACTTAAAATATTAGTATTGAGGCCGAAAAGAAAGATTGAAAATACCAAACCATTACCAGTAAAGAGAGTTAGATTTCCAGATAAAAAGAAAAATGAAGATGATAAAAAACTAGTTTCTATAAAGGAAGAAGTAGAAGTAAACGAGTCAATGGAGAAATGAAATATATATTAACAAATATATTTTCACTATTATAGCATGGATTCCAAAGAAGGTTCTCAAGTTTCTGGAATTGATATTACCAGTTCTAATAGTGAATCGAATAATTAGAGGACTGACCGATGATCCTGATTATCAAATGGAAACAGAAATGGAATCTGAGTCTTACGAGTCTGAAGCTTCATCTTACATGGATAGTGAATCAGATGAAGAGGTAGATCTATAAGAACTTATATTTGGTAAACAATATAAAGATCTTACAGAAGTTGAAGTTAGATAATAGGAAGAATTCCTTGAAGGATTGGTAGATAGCTCTGAAAGTTTTTAATTTCAATTAAATACAATTTTATTTTCATATATAGAAAATGGATGTGTCAAGAATTTTAAGCTCTGAACAATCTAGAGAAATGGCAGTTAAGGAGAAGATCAACGAATAGTTAAACATTCACTTGATAAACTAATTCCAGATATTTATATGCTTATAGAAGCAAATAAAAATCCTAAAACAAAAACTGGTGTACAAATTATCAATTTATATAGTAATGGATGAGTCAAGGATTCTTAGATGTAAAAGAGTAAGAAAATTAGCAGAAGAGATATGCATCAGTAAATTAAAATGCGTTACTAAAGATATACTTAAAAATTATCTTTATAGATTTATTCCAGACTTAGATGATATTGTAATTTTAAGTCTCATTGACATTTGTAATGCTTGTGATAAGATACATGAGTATGGAGAAAGATTAGAAAACAGTATAAAATTGACTAGACAAATAGCATTCGTTAATTAGTATATAGTCTTTAAATCTGTGTGCATGTATTTTATTTTTCATTATTATATAGGAAATAGAAGCAGTTACTGATCCCATGCTTGCAACTTCTGCAGTAGCACTTAAATCCTATGTAGATTATCTTGTTAGGTCAAGTATGACAGCATATGATGAGCAACTACTCAGTTCTGATGTTGCTAATATGACTGACGACTCTGTTAAGAAACTCTATCTTGATGAAGCAGATATTGAAGCACAAAATATTATTACTTCTAGTCAAACTGAAGTTCTTACAGGACTTGAGTCAAGGGTTAGATCCAAAGTTGATGCTCTCCTCAATTACCTTAGTGAAATCAGTGGTTATACAACTTGGATTGCGTCACAACTTCCAATACTCTCTACAGTCATATCTAGAGTATCTGGTATTAAACCTGACATCTCTGGAATCGTTAAAGATGAGTGTTAGGCAGTTCTTCCAAGTATTAATGATGGTAAGAGTGTAAAACAAAAAGAGGCTGAGGCAGAACTAGAGCAACCCACTTTAAATGTAGTTTAATTAATTTAACCAATTGAATATAGAAAGTGAATGTTAAGACAAGAAGTAAAGACTGTCTTGAAGAAGTACAAGGACAACAGTATTTAAACTTTAAAATCTGTTCTTATCCAATGGGTAGAATAGAAGACCTCAGATCAACTTTGTTAGATGCTCTAAAACTAGCATTAGAATATAAAGCACTTAGACTTAATCACTCTGAACCCGAAATAGCAAATATACTCGCTAAAGTTAGAGATAGTTCAATCTTTGAAGATTTTTTGAAGACATAAAAATAGAAAAAATTAATAGTATGAAGTCTGAAGCTTACTCCAAAAAATAGAACTTAACAAATAAAGAAAAAGATAGATGCAGGAAAGAGTTTTAATATACCAGAAGAATTGATCAAAGAGACTATGGATTGGAAGATTTAAGGTGGATCTTCAGGTCCATATCCCATTGTAGGATCATATGGAGCTGTAGGATCATATCCAACTGTACTATCAGTTACAGCTGTATGTTGTAGGAGGTAATTCGTCTATAGTATCAGTTGTATAAGTTAAGTAACTAATAGGTGTGAACCATTGACTTGATAAACCATCATATTTAATTCCAGAAAGATCTTTTGATGATGGTTGTGAATACTTTAATCCATTAACTAACAAAATCTCAATATAGTCCACATCCCTTGGTGTTGAAATAGTACCATGACTCAAAACAGGATAAATAAGATTGAAAGCAATTGTTTTTGTTTCTTCTCTATTGAAAATAGTTAAATTAAACATAGATTCACTTAATAATAGCATATACTTATTTTCAATATTATAATACTTTATATTGAGTAGATCAGAAGGGTATACATTTGGAGAATTAAATGTATAGTAACATTATAAAAATATAATATCAACTATCAAATTGTTTTCTTACACTTATGCTAATACCTAATATTGCTAGTTTACAGTTTACTCTTGTTCTATTATCATCTTTTAAGAAAAATGAATAAATAATATTTTCTCTCTGATATGCCATATATCAAATTTCACTGTCAATATCAATAATAGTTTCATCAGTAGACTTATCAATATCTTTTTTTATTCGTATTTTAGAGTAACTTGGTTTTTTTATGTTATCATCTGATAGTTTTGCTAAAATTTGTTTTCCATTACTAGAAGAAGAAAACTCTTGTGATGGCAAACCAATATTATTTACTCTGTTTGCAGTTATATTACCCCAATATCCAATAAAACCAGTATTACTTATGGATGTTCTAACAAATGGTAAGCTTCCACATTTTAAATGGAAATAATGTATATACTTATTTGCAATTTAATCAGTTGGAGGATAATTAATAAAATTTGCTTCTCTTCTATTCATTATTAGTCTTTCATCACTTGTATCTCCATTTACTCTTTCATCTTGTTTATACATTCCGGTTTTTGTGTCAACCTATTTTTTGTTGCAATACCCCTTCCATTAACAGGGTCTGACATTCTGACGTAATTTTTTGAGTTTGCAGATAAATGGCCAGTTATATGCAGATCAGAATCTTTTCTTAGATAATTGTTATCAGCAAATGATTTATTAACTGTTTCTAATAAATCAAGAGTTTGTCCAACGTTTACTATTCTGTTTGAATCGAAGTTTAATGTACCATTCAAAATGCGGACTGTTTATTATTCTGTTAGGCTTCACAAACCTAGTATGCTGGATAAAGCTAAAACGTGCTTAGGGAAACACTTTTTATCATAGATAGCATTTGAGCACTTCAAATATATCATCTGACAGATACGGTCAGGGTCAAGGTTGTGCGGTCAGGGTCAAGCATGGCTACTTACGAAAAGTTGCTGATTGCAAATGAGCTACTCATTTTTGTCAGATAAACAATGAATGCTAGCGAGAAATGGTTTGGGCCATCATTATATTTCACTAGGCGAGTTAGCATGTTAGACAGAGTGAATTTGGACCAGTTGCATCGAGAGGCTACTACTAGGTAGACCACTAATAGTCGTGGTATCAACTAGGCACCACAGAAATCAAAATTCCAGTCACTTGCGAACTACCTCAAACAGCCGCATCTGTATCTTAACTCTAAAAACTGTAGCCTAACATTGTGTGGTGCTCGCATCGCTAGCTTGCCGCACAGATTCATTGTCATTGAGTGCACCTTGAAAGTTGGCCCCACCCAGCCACTGAGTCATCGATCAAGAAACGTATGCTTATTCCTACATTACTCTTGCATGTTAGAGTGTAGAGTGATATTCTATGCGACAAAACAAATTACACGCTGACCAAAGGAACCATTCGCCCATGTCCTATACTCACACAAAGTCCCGAACTACTATTCCGAAATGCGGCTTCAAAACATGAAAAACATACGTCCACCCTATCATAAACCATTCAAACTGTACACTGGTGCTGGGTAAGTCATCTCAAGAAGGCTTCATTCATTTGCAACCGGATGCAGCTCCGCTGCTTTCACACATTGAGCAAACATTATCAGCATGTGGCACTGTTTCTGATGTCCAAAGTTTCCTGAAGTTTCATGAGAATCGCTATTTCTCCACACCAGCATACAATTCTACCGTTTCATACTGTGGCATCGGCCAAAACAGCCACACAATTTCATCTCCTGCCCATGCTTGAGCCGTTTCTCTCAACGCTCTGCCAATCTCGTCTGTGGAGCCAACTTTCACAATTCTTGTTGAAGAAGGTACACTCTCCTGCTGCCAACTGTAGCACATCCTTTCCAGCTCTCTTGACCTGCTAATTCTTTGCTAAGCCCTATCTTATCTGCTTTTCCTTTATTGCGAGTGATGAAATATGTCAGCTACCTAATATGCACCAAAATTTGCATAGGCTGTGAGTGCACTATACTAAACCTCCTGGCAAAACACCGTCACAGCCTTTGAGGCTGGGATTAGTTACTGGTGGAGACAAACAAACACGCATGTGGCGATTTTACTACCCGAGCACTGTGCAGCAGGCAGACAACAAGCAACTCGGCCTGTGGGAACGGCCTCATCTCTTTCAACCTTAGCATCTGGGATAGCAGTTACCAGTGCTGTTTTTGGTTCATGGCACTTTAGAAAATCGCTCTATACGAGCGAGAATCAGGGCTCCTCCGAAGCGACTTCAGAGTGAGTTCACAGGCCAGTGCATTAGGGCAGCTGCAGAGCAAGTTGCTCAATGCCTGTCATGTTGGCACTGTTCGTGTGCAGGCTTTTGCTCCAACGCAGCTGCAGCAGCCAGTCAAGTGATTTCTTGGAATCTCACCCAGCCATGACTCGATGAACTTGCCCTCAGGACCTTGTGATTATCTTCGCGTTTATTTGCAGCCAGTGTCGTGTGTGACGTTGCAGCTGGATACTTGAACTTGACCGTATTTGTATTACGGGTTGCATTCCTGACACTCTGGTTCCCTTCTATACTCGTATTCGGTGGAAAAAAAACGTTCAAGCACGGATCACACTTGTTGGTGGCGTATTTCACACGGGTAGTAGCCATGACGATTGGAAGTGCACGGGAGTGAAGCTGACAGACTCTAAGAGATGCGGCCTTTGTTAGTAGAAGTGCTAAAAAAGTGGACACATTTCTTGGAACGAAGCTGCCGAGAAGTCATCAACAGCTTGACCTGCTCGCGTTAGGCTTCCGATCTGTCAAGCTGTACATCAGTATGAACACTCGGCTGGTCGTCAATGAGCTTCTAAAACTGCCAAATCGTCGACTGAGCTCCATTTTGGGACACAACGTAGATGACCACGTGCTAATTCCAAGCTAGCCTTGAGTGACACTGCATTTACTTTAAGCTCATCGGTGAAGCACGGGTACCTTCAACTGAATTATGGTTAGTCGGCGAACTCAGAGACCGTTCAATGATCATTCGACAAGCTAAGCCATCATGCAACAACACGGTGTCCGTAATGTGCCGTTTCTATACGACCTGCTCTGGTTTCTCTTATACAAGTTGCCAACGACTTTAAAGTTAGGTGACATCCTTTCTTTCCTTCATGCTCTTGCTTTAGCCTGCGTGTCAAAAACCTTCATGTTCACTTTTGCTCTAGATTCAGCTGATCCTCAGCAACTGGTCGCTTAGCTGAACCTCTTTACAACCTCAGATACCTTTTATATATTTTTTTAGTTAAAGAGCAATTAAATTGTGGAACTAGCAATGTGCTGAAATTACTACAATCTCCGCCTTGAGGCTTTAACTTTTTACCTGAATTTTTAAGTTAAAAAAGGCACGCACCCACTTTATCTTCAAAGCATTTCCTATGCCCATGCAAATCGCTCTTTACGCTCTAATATGAGCTTCAATTACACATTATAATATCAATCATCAGTGGTCATGCACAGTTTCCACCACAAGTAGGTTTTTCCACAAGTAATTATGTGTGCATTTATCTAATTAATCTATTAATCTATATAATTAATTAATCTAATTAATCTTGTAGACTCTAGGCTATTGTTTTCTCCCACTGGTTAATTGTAGTTATGTGCTATGAATATTTTGCTGACAACGGACGACTGCACTCCACTCATTGCAACCATATCACGTTCTATTTTCCGTCTCTTTTCTCCGTAACGAGCTTCATTAAAGCTAGATCAGCACTTTTATTCGTCGGAAAGTTTGCGGAGAACTTTCGGCAAGCATATTCATTGAAAAGCTGGCCTGCTCACGTGAATTTCGTAGGTTGGGCTTCATGGCTTGGTAAATTTGAAGCCTAATCGTGTTATGATGGTGATACACGTGAGATGCCTTAACTCTCCCATTCTGATTACGATAAATAACTAACTCGATTTCAATTAATACAGAGTAAGTGGAAAATATAGCCTATTCAGGAGGGCAGTTGATAAAATGGGAAAAGCAGAAGCAATAGCTCTAAATAGCTCAACAGGATGCGATGCAGTTGACTGAAGAAGAGTGTAAAGTTGTCAAAAGGCATATAAACCGAACGTCTGCAGCACGGCCTGGCTACTATAGAGCAGCTGGTTGTCACTAGACGACCATACCAGCTACACAGTAAGCCC